>JAXCGZ010005737.1:122500-157500 GCA_037179515.1 Halocaridina rubra | reverse complement strand
GCTCATAGAAAGGAATGGACGAGTGGATACTGAGGGGAGTCATAGAGTGAATTAAGCGAGTAAATGTCTAGATGGGTTGAAAATTTGATGAGAAGTAAGTATTTAGGAATGAATGCAAAGAAAAGGATATATGAAGGTGTGCTTTTCCCTACAGAATTGCACGGAGCAGTGACTTGGAATGCAGGAGATGATGAAAGGAACAAGTTGAATGTAATGGAGATGAGGTGTTTGAGAAGTATGATTGGTGTATCTAGAATAGATAGAGTAAGGAATAAGGAGGTCAGACAGAGAACGGGTGTTACAAGAAAGCTGTCAGATAGATTAGATCAGAGAGTATTGAGTTAGTCTTGACACAAGGAAAATATGAGTGAAGAACGAATGGTAGAAGTGGTTGGAGTAATGCCAAGAGGAAGATCTATAATGAGATGGATAGATAGAGTAAAATGGGCATTGGGTACATGTGGAATGTAAGTGGAGCAGGGAAGAGAGCATGCAAGAGATAGGAATGAGTGGAGGAAGACTGTGTAAGGGTGATGCCAGCCAAAGGGATTTCTCACAACAGCTAGCTCAGTGATCTGTGATGAAACGGTGGGGATAAACCAGCTGCGGTTGTCGGGCTCACTGTGGAATATCCTTGCCCACCTACCTTGTGAACGGCCCAAGCAGAGTGGTAGTGGGGGAATGAGGCAACCCCCTATCACCATGGATCTAAAAGGAGTGGTTGAGGTATGTGAGGATCTCGGTGAATGCATATTTTTTGATTCGGCCACTTCCCTTACATTGGGGAATGGGGCGATATATATATATATATATATATATATATATATATATATATATATATATATATATATATATATATATATATATATATATATGAAACATTCTTTACCCCTACAGGGACTCAAACCTAGGACTTATGATTACTAAGTCAAGGCGCTACCACTACACCACAGAAGGTTAAAAGGAATCCAACCTTATAGCTTATATCTGCTATACTTAGGAATGAAAGCATTCTATCTGAATGCCACTATGTTCATATTACAGATTCCCCAACCTCACTCGTGGCTTCATTTTAGCATGTAATTCAATTCCCAATCTCATTCGGGCCATGAAATTACCAAATAAGCACATTACATATGTGAAAACATGAATCATTCTTTACCCCGAAAGGGACTCGAACCTAGGACTTATGATTACTAAGTCAAGGCGCTACCACTACACCACAGAAAGTTAAAAGAAATCCAACCTTATAGCTTATATCTGCTATACTTAGGAATGAACGCATTCTATCTGAATGCCACTATGTTCATATTACAGATTCCCCAACCTCACTCGTGGCTTCATTTTAGCATTTAATTCAATTCCCAATCTCATTCGGGCCATGAAATTACCAAATAAGCACATTACATATGTGAAAACATGAATCATTCTTTACCCCGAAAGGAACTCGAACCTAGGACTTATGATTACTAAGTCAAGGCGCTACCACTACACCACAGAAGGTTAAAAGGAATCCAACCTTATAGCTTACATCTGCTATACTTAGGAATGAACGCATTCTATCTGAATGCCAGTATGTTCATATTACAGATTCCCCAACCTCACTCGTGGCTTCATTTTAGCATTTAATTCAATTCCCAATCTCATTCGGGCCATGAAATTACCAAATAAGCACATTACATATGTGAAAACAGGAATCATTCTTTACCCCGAAAGGGACTCGAACCTAGGACTTATGATTACTAAGTCAAGGCGCTACCAATACACCACAGAAGGTTAAAAGGAATCCAACCTTATAGCTTATATCTGCTATACTTAGGAATGAACGCATTCTATCTGAATGCCACTATGTTCATATTACAGATTCCCCAACCTCACTCGTGGCTTCATTTTAGCATTTAATTCAATTCCCAATCTCATTCGGGCCATGAAATTACCAAATAAGCACATTACATATGTGAAAACATGAATCATTCTTTACCCCGAAAGGGACTCGAACCTAGGACTTATGATTACTAAGTCAAGGCGCTACCACTACACCACAGAAGGTTAAAAGGATTCCAACCTTATAGCTTATATCTGCTATACTTAGGAATGAACGCATTCTATCTGAATGCCACTATGTTCATATTACAGATTCCCCAACCTCACTCGTGGCTTCATTTTAGCATTTAATTCAATTCCCAATCTCATTCGGGCCATGAAATTACCAAATAAGCACATTACATATGTGAAAACATGAATCATTCTTTACCCCGACCGTGTGAGGTTGGGGAATCTGTAATACGAACATAGTGGCGTTCAGATAGAATGCGTTCATTCCTAAGTATAGCAGATATAAGCTATAAGGCTGAATTCCTTTTAACCTTCTGTGGTGTAGTGGTAGCGCCTTGACTTAGTAATCATAAGTCCTAGGTTCGAGTCCCGGTCGTGGTAAAGAATGATTCATGTTTTCACATATGTAATGTACTTATTTGATATATATATATATATATATATATATATATATATATATATATATATATATATATATATATATATATATATATATATATATATATATATATATATATATATATATATATTATATATATATATAGATATAATGTTTAGGTAATACTGTACTTAAGGCATAATATGATCGGTTTTACGTCATTAACTCCCTATTCTACTATAAGTAGGATGGTGCCTTTTTGCGAAGAGCTTTGGATTTGGTGAGCGTGACCATTGCCCCGAGTGAACGCCCTTTGTATACTCAAGAGGTGGCAGCCCGCAAACCTTACAAATCAAAATCGCAAACGTTACAGCTCGGCCACAGTGACTCTTTTGAAATTAAATATAGGAAAAAAGATTGTTGAGATATGACGACTTCTCTCATGCACTATAGCTTTGTTTCCTCTTTCAAAAATAGAAAGAAAAAAAATGAAAACCATTATGGACAATTGGACATTTACTTAAAAGTTTTTTTTTTCTGTATTTTACTAATTTTTGTGTAAGTGAACCTTCTGTGGACAGCTGTTGCTTAGTGGTACACTAGTTTGACTCAGGATTTGACAATCCCGCGTTTGTATCCACAGCGGGGCGCTAGGGATGGCAAAGGCCTTAATTCCCCAGATCCAGCCTGTGCGTATTCACCTCCATTCGAATTAGGAATATTAAAGACACGTCCATCCATATACCAAAGCCATATTCCCCCTTATAAGGAGGGTGGCTGAGTCAAAGACAGTACTTCGACTTTTTGTAGGAATTAAATAGAGGAAGGGATTCCCAACCCCCTCGCTCCGCCCCATTTATTCGACTTTTACGACACGCAGGGGAACACGGAGGAAGTATTCTTACCCCCCTCCCTCAGGGGGGAAAGACACGTACAAAAGGTAAAAAAAAAATAAGGTGAAATTAAGATTAAGCTTAAATACCTTTTTTGATTTAAACTCGTAGCCATTCACTCCCTCTTCTCTCCTCATCTTTCTTTATTCATTATTTACCGTTTCCAATCCTGCTTTCTTAGTCAGAGTTTAATAAAATAGCTGAATATTTCATCTGTATAATACAAGTAATTTTATCCAAGAATATACTTTCATTATGACAAATGATGATTCACTTACATAGGGTACATGCTTTCAAAATATAGTTTACCCATACATTACTTTATGAACACAAGTTTTGAAGCCAAATTTTTTTTTCTCAAATCTACATTTTGCAATTTTGCTTATACTAAATTAATAATTAAACCACAGTTTGATATACTGTATATTCAGTATCCATATTTGCTTAGATGTCAATTAACTAGTAATTCCTAGCCTCGTATGAAATAAGAAATACAAATATTATTATCAGATAACACTTTTATAACAATATAATTGATCTCTATAACTGATCCCTTATTACAAGTGAAAAGAATTACTCTACAATTTATCCTGCAAGTATGAACATTTTAAATAAAAACAAACTTTTAATAAGCTCATAAACTGAATTAAGGTGTATATATATATTTATATATATATATATATATATATATATATATATATATATATATATATATATATATATATATATATATATATATATATATATATATATATATATATATATATATATATATATATATATATATATATATATATATATATATATATATATATATGTACATGATATAAGAATGCTATAACAGAGTGTCTGCTTCGAAGAAGCTGAGAATAAGAGACAAACAACATGAACAAGAAAAAGAAAGTTAAGAGAAGGAATGAAAGGAAAATAAAAGAAGAAGAAGAGGAAGAGAGGAGCCTTAGTGTAAAATTATGTGAATCTGACAAAGAAGTAAAGAGATGAATAAAAGATGAATAATAGAGAAGATGAAAAAAATACCTTAATCATTTTCCAGAGAAACTAACAATTGACGCAAAAATAAAGAGAGATAGAGCAAATACTATTTTATCCGTCCTGAGGATCAAATGGATGGATTCGGTTTTACGTCACGAACTCCCTTTTCTACTCAGGGTTAGGACGGTTGCCTTCTTACGAAGGACTTTTTTTTGGCAGATGTAAACGTTACCCTGAGTGTATGCCCTTACTAACCTCAGTCCGTGACGGGGCGCGAAACCTCGACCTTCCGCCTCAGGTCGAGGGTTCCAATAATCAATGCTATATCATCTACAAGATATGTCAAACCAATATATCTAAAAACTCTCTCCAGTAACTAGATAAGTGGTGATGGCGTCACAGTCGTGGTCTCTTCCTGTATTTTTGATGTATTTTCACACTGGAAGAAAAGAAACACATCCAATATAGCCCAATATATCTAGCTACAGACAGCAGCTGGCATCTGATTCACATAGGGATACTTTTCACGGATTAGATTATTTCACTGATAAGCTTCCATACCATTGGATGCTGTACGCTAAAAGTTTTGTGTAATTCATATATATATATATATATATATATATATATATATATATATATATATATATATATATATATATATATATATATATATATATATATATAGTAAGGAAGCCCAGCAGTGAAACAAAACAGTTGTGCTTGAGAAGGGATCCAGTTAGGATCCGAAATATTGCATTGTTTTATAAGTTTTGTTTTACTGATGGGCTTCCTTACTATTTAGTGCTGTATGCTAACAGTTTGTACATATATATATATATATATATATATATATATATATATATATATATATATATATATATATATATATATATATATATATAATAATAATAATAATAATAATAATAATAATAATAATAATAATAATAATAATAATAATAATAATAATAATGATAATAATAATGATAATAATAATAATAATAACAATAATAATAATAATAATAATAATAATAATAATAATAATAATAATAATAATAATAATAATAATAATAATAATAATAATAATAATAATAATAATAATAGCAATAATAATAATAATAATAATAATTATACTTAAAAAAAAATACATTACCATATTCACATCCTGAATAGGCGTAAGGGTCATCTGAAGACCTTGTCCTTTGATGCACTCGCATTTGACCAAGTACTCAGTTCCATGGTCCACGACTTCTAGTTCTAAATCCGTCAATTTGCATTTATAATCTGATAATATGAAAAAAAAAAAAAATTCTAATCATAAATGAATATGGTAGATTAGTGGAAGAAGACCTTGGCCTCTGAGGTTGTGCAGTGGTTAGACCACTTGGCTAGGGAAGTGACAAACACGTGTTCCAGCCCACGGCAGGGAGTTAGGAAGTGCATCCAGCTCGAATTCCTTAACTCCTTCAACCTGTTTGTAATTACCTAATTGTGCTTATGGAAAGAGTCCCATGCTCGTAACTCCCCTTCTTTTGTTCGGTTTCATTTATGTACGAAGTGATACTTATCACACTTGTCCTTAAAACAAAAGACTGAGTTATCATTAACTATCTTCCAGCTTAGCGAGTTCCAATCGTCAACTTCTCTTACATTAATAAAGTACTTCCTTACATCCCGCAAAGAAGCTTTCTTACGAAGCTTCAAATTGTAACCTATAGTTCTAGTGCCAGCCAGGTCAAAATATCGATCCCTATCCACTCTCTCCTCACCATGAAGTCGTTTATAAACCGTCACCATAGCCCCCCCCTCATTCTTCTAGCTTCGAGTGATGGTAAATCTAATTCCTTCAGCCTCTCCTCATAACCGAGATTGCGCATTTCTGACACCAGTTTTGTGGCATGTCTGAACTTTTTCCATCTTAATGATGTGCTTTTCAAGTGTGGATTCCAAAATGGGGCTGCATATTCAAGCTTTGGCCTCACATAGGTTACATACATATTTCTGAACATATCCTTGTCCATATGCCTGAAGGCTACCCTTACTATTGCTAAGGAAGCATATGTTGCTCTTGCTATGCCATTTATATGCATTCCCGGAGACAAATCGGCCAGTATGTTTACTCCTAGATCTCTCTCATTCTCTCTTGAAGTACTGCTCCTGCTATTGAGTACTGAAGCTTGGGCCTTCTTACACTTCTGCCCATTCTCATTACCTTACATTTGAAAGTATTGAATTTCATTAGCCACTTTTCTGACCACTCATGGAGACTATTTAGGTCTTTCTGAAGTTCTGTACTTTTGTTCTTGTCTCTTACATTCTTCACCGTCTTTGCATCATCTGCAAACATATTCATGAATTAATATACAGACGCTGGTAGGTCATTTATATGTACAAGGAACAAAAATGACCCTAAAACTGAACCCTACTACTAACCCTTCTCACTTCAGACACTGAGTGTCTTACTCTAACCCTCTGTTCCCTTCCTTCTAAGTAAGTTCTTATCCATTCCAAGAGATTTCCACCTATTCACGCCATTACTTGTAGCTTCTTGATAAGTTTCCTATGTGGGATCATATTAAATGCCTGGAAGTTTAAGAATATACAATCGGCCCAGCACTCTCTTTCCTGTAAGATCCGGCTTGCTTCATCATAAAATTTTAATAAGTTTATTACTGTTGATCTACCTTCTCTGAAGCCACGTTGTTTCGCTCACAAAAAGTTGAAGGATTCCAAGTGAACAGAGATGTGTTTTCTTAGTAGTTCCTCCATAACACTGCACACTATGCTGGTCACGGAAACAGGCCTATAGTGTTGAGCTGTATTCTTCCTTTTCTTTTTGAATATAGGTACCACGCTTGCTTGTTTCCAGCATCTTGGAATCTCCTTAGATTCCAGTGACTTTTCAAATAAGATACATAGTGCAGTCAATATTGATTTAGCACATTTCTCAAGTACATAAGGGGACATATCATCAGGACCTGTAGCTTTATGGGTATATAACTTCCATCAGTGCTTTGCATACCTCTGTGGCTGAAAATATGACGTTCTGTAATACCGGTGCTTGAGCTCCTATCTCTGCAATCTGAGGGGGTGGGTAATTTTCTGCTGTAAATACTGACTGAAACTCGTTCAATTCTTCGCAGATCTCTTCATCCGTCTCAGTGATGCTTCCATCCACTCTCTTTAGCTTTAAAACTTGTTCTTTGATCTTTAGTTTTCTTCTGATAATGCTGTGGAAAAGTTTGGGATTGTCTTTAGCCTTCCTGGTGATATTCCTTTCATAGTCTTTCTCTGACACATAAAAATGGCAAACTGTAATTAAGGAGGGTGACACCTACCCAGAAGGTCCCGATATGTACTCCCCAATGTTGTCCCTATAGTTTTTTTTCTCAGAGTCAACTGAAAATAAGAAGGGGAGGGTAGCAGCGTTACTCATGTGGTAAATAACCCTTTGAAGTCAACAGGCTTCGTGAGAACGCATTTTAATGTGGAAGAGGATTAATGTTCATAAATTAACTTCACTTCCCCTGTCATCGATAAAGTCTTAATTGCTTATTCAATAATAATAATAATAATAATAATAATAATAATAATAATAATAATAATAATAATAGTAAAATGCAGCGTATTGAAAATAATGAAGCAAATTATATTACTTGCAACCGTCCTAGCTCTTAGTAGAAAAGGGAGTTCGTGACGTAAAACCGAATCCATTATTATTATTATTATTATTATTATTATTATTATTATTATTATTATTATTATTATTTATTATTATTATTATTATTATTATTATTATTATTATTATTATTATTATTATTATTATTATTATTATTATTATTATTATTATTATTATTATTATTATAATTATGCCATAAATACAGGTTTGCAATATGGGGTACTTAAATTTTTTTGTTCACAAAGGTAAGTAAAATATTTACTCATTTTTAGTTCATTTGTGGAATGGCAGTAAGGAATTATGTATTTTTTTTTTCAATATTTCCCATTACATTACCATAATCTTTTAGAGCAGAGCTCGTCAGTTTGTCTCTATGTTTGTTTTTTCTGTATATGGGATCACTATCCAACGATGTTCAGAAGACTTTGAGATAAAATGTACTATTCAAACCAAAATTACAAAAGTGGGATATGTATTCATTTAAGTTGCAGTTCTCTTCCTAGTCCTATGCCACTGAATAATCTGGTGTATTCATTACACATCTCTTTTATCCCTTCACATCTGACAAGTCTCAGCAGTCCCCACCTCTGTTTCTATTTGCTTTCTTTTTCTTTTATTTCTGCCTTGACCTGTTGCTGCTACTTTTTCTTAAATGATCTCCCTTGGTGCCCTTGGCCGATGAGGGTGGTTTTTTCTGCATGTCCCCGTGTCACATAAATATAAAGAAAATGCACTTTTCTTATCACATTATATAGCTGATGGAGTAACATGACATGAAATTTTTCGAGTACAATAGTTGCCTTTTCATTAAAATTGTGGCACTGCTTTATAATCTTTCCATAGACGAGGGATCTATAAGCATCAGCAGTCATTTATAAAGTCATATTGAATGAGAATAGCATTTAATTTGAAAAAATAAGTTTTGTGGGTTAGGATGAGAGATGTATAAACTTTTGCAGTTGGTTTGGTTCTGTAAAGCTATTATATATGTAGTGAGCTTATTAGGTCACCTTTGACGCTAATGGAGGTTGAAAAATGCTTTATTTGCAGTGAGGTATCATTGTTGTTTTCTAATCTGCACGACCAAAATATCCTGAGTCCCGACGGAAGGCCACTGCCAATCCTGGGCTTTCCCAAAGATCTTTAAGGGAAAGTATGGTGTGTATATATGTATATGTATGTGTATATATATGTATATGTATATATATATATATATATATATATATATATATATATATATATATATATATATATATATATATATATATATATATATATATATATATATATATATGTATATATATATATATATATATATATATATATATATATATATATATATATATATATATATATATATATCCTGTGCCCTGTGGGGGGGGCACAATATCAAAGAATAGCCTCACCGTATTCCCTGCGTGTCGTAAAAGGCGACTAAAAGTGGACGGGGCGGGGGGACTAGGAATCCCCCCCCTTGTACCAACCTCCTGTGAGACGTCAAAGAAGAAGGGGAGTAGAGGGGAGAATAACTTCTCCCCAAACTGTTTTCCTTTTTTGATGTCGGCTACCCCCCAATTAAAGGGGGAAACAGCCAAGGTATATGTATGTATGTACAACTTAATAATTTTATATGCATGTTTGTTGATAATTCCAAGAAAGAAAATCAGTTAAAAAACACAGACAACAGTTTCAAAACAGAAGGCTTATTGTTTAGGAAAGCATGCAGGGCTGGAACCATCACTCATAATGCATTTTTTTATAATGCATTTATTTCAATGAGTATTTTGAAAAGTACACCCTTCTCTACACAGGCATACACGTAAATAGGCAATACACTTGTCACAAATTTATAAAGTAATATATGTTATTGTTTGTTTGTTCCGGTTTTACGTCACGGACTCCCTTTTCTACCAAGGGCTAGGACGGTTGCCTTCTTGCGAAGGACTTGTTTGGCAGATCTAATCGTTACCCTGAGTGCATGCTCTTGCTAACCTCAGACCGTGACGGGGCGCGAACCCTGGACCTGACGCCTCAGAGTCGCGGACGCTACAGCTTGAGCCACGGTGACTACATTTATTAAGTAATATATGCAAAATGAAAATCAATGACAAAAACAAAGAAATGTATACGTAAGCAAATTATCCCATATCAGTATCATTCCTCTACTATCATGTAGTCTCCGTGGCAATATGGTAGCGTCCGCGACTCTATCACAAGTGTACCGTTTTGTGTGTCACAATGACTCCCCATATGAGTGTGGTTGGACAGAGACATGCTGGAGCCGGGGAATCAAGGCTGGAAACAGCTTGAACTAAAGGAGCGAGCTTCATGATAATGATATGATTATAATTTAACCATATAATAATAATAATAATAATAATAAACCTTTATTTCCATTACAATACAATGGGTATTCGTCAGCCGGGGCAAGCTCCAACCCCCCACTGTGGTGCCCAACCACAGCAGTACCTGCCAGGAAACAGCTTAAACTCTCGGTCTTGGACGGGAACCGATCTTTCGACCTCGTGAATGCGAAGCCAGTGCGTTACCACTGTGCTAGCCAGCAGGCCGTTCTTATCCTTATAGGGATCACGGTAGAACATTGGTTAGAGAAATCAACCAAGGAAGTGCCAGACCCACAATCGAGCCCACAATGGGACATTAGCATGGGTATTCAACCTTAGTTCCCCAGCTCCAACCTGGCATCATCCGCCACCACAATGGGGATTAACAGTGACACATATAACTGCAAAAATTCTTCACACTCATTATGAATTGATTAAGAAGGGTATGAAAATTTAATACCCCAGCTCTAGCCTGTCTGTACCCATTCTCATATTGGTAATTAATACTGACACAAAATAATAATAAATCGTTCTTTTCCTTACCCGTAAACAATTTTTCAATTCCCCTACGATTCCTTTCTTCGAAGATATAAGATAATGCATAATCAATTTCGAAATCCCTTACGTTGATAGCTTCCATTTGGTTTTTCACTTGAGTATTGTTCTCAGCAAGAGATAAGAACTCTTTTCTGAGGTTAGTAGTGGTCCTGAATGTATTGGGAGTAGAGGCCACTTTCTCAGGCATGGCTTCTTTCATTATATCCATCAGAGCTTGGTATTTGGTTGCGTTAGAAGGCACCTTACGGCTGATGTCTGCTACGATATCTGAGGCACTCTTACCTAATTCAAGAGATAGTAAAGACACAATATCTTAGACTTTGTAATTATATATATATATATATATATATATATATATATATATATATATATATATATATATATATATATATATATATATATATATATATATATATTGTTTCGGTTTTACGTCACGGACTCCCTTTTCTACCAAGGGCTAGGACGATTGCCTTCTTGCGAAGGACTTGTTTTGGCAGATGTAATCGTTACCCTGAGTGCATGCCATTGCTAACCTCAGACTCGCTCCTCTTTACAAAGAGGAGAGAGGCCATTGCATATGTGTGTACATTGTTTTACTTATCTGTCAGCAAACTAGCACTGCCTTGATAAGGTAAAAAAAAATAAGCATTCATACATCATCGTCATATCAAATTACGAAAAATAACCATAGAACACAGACGAACTTCAAATTCACCTTCATTATTAAAAGTTGCGCTATCAGAACATAATACTAAAAGCTCCCGAAATCAAATTACATAAAAACATAAACATGTAGAATTAAAACTAACCTTCAATATTAGTATTTGCTGTATCAACACAGAATTTTAACAGCTCTTGAGCTACGAAAAGCTTCTCAAAATCTAGAGCCACCTGGAGTGGGGTATTTCCTGGAAGTTGAAATTTTGATATATTTCAGTGCTGTAGGTCGCAAGATTTACAGTTCACACACACACACACACACACGCACGCACACACACAAAACTCGAATATGCAGCCCCCTTTTGGAATCCGCACTTGAAAAAGCACATAGCTAAGCTTGAAAAAGTTCAGAGACATGCCACGAAACTGGTGCCAGAAATACGCAATCTCAGTTATGATGAGAGGCTGAGGGAATTAGACTTACCATCACTCGAAGCTAGAAGAGTGAGGGGGGATATGGTGACAGTCTTTAAATTCCTTCATGGTTATGATAGAGTGGATAGGGATCGATATTTTGATATGGCTGGCTCTAGAACTAGAGGTCATAGTTTGAAGCTTGGTAAGAAAACTTCTTCGCAGGATGTAAGGAAATACTTTTTCAGTGTAAGAGTAGTTGATAATTGGAATTGGCTAAGCGAGGAGGTAGTTAATGCTATCTCAATCCATAGTTTTAAGGACAGGTATGATAAGTATCACTAAGTATAAAATGGAACCGATGAGGAGACGGGAAGATACGAGCTTTGGGCTCTTTTCCGTAAACACAATTAGGTAATCACAATTAGGTAATCACACACACACACACATACACAAATCTGTACAAGAAATGTATGACATCTTTTGTGAGAAATATGGGAAGATAGTAGATTGCTGCATACCTGTCACCAAAGTAGGTGTAATTCATGCCAGAGAGAAATGGTTCGATAATGGGTGTAAAAGAGCTAAGGAGTGGAGAGACAAATGCTGGAAAAGGTATAGGAGGAGAAAAAACATAAATGCCTGGCAAACCTACAAAAGAGCAAGAAATGACTACCTAAGTAAAAGGAGAGAGGCAGAGAGAGACTATGAGAGGGACATCACCAGGAAGGCTAAAGAAAATCCCAAGCTTTTCCACAGCTTTATCAGAGGAAAACTGAAGGTAAAAGAACAGGTTTTAAGGCTAAAGAGAGAGGATGGAAGCATCACTGAGACGAATGAAGAGATCTGCAAAGAATTGAACTAGGAGTTTCAGTCAGTATTTACAGTAGAAAATACCCCACCCCCTCAGATTGCAGTGATAGAAGCTCAAGGGCCGGTATTAGAGAACATCAACCTTACAGCCACAGAGGTATGCAAGGCGCTGATGGATTTAGATGTTCATAAAGCTACAGGTCCTGATGACATATCCCCTCATGTGCTTAAAAAATGCGCAAACACAATATCAGTGGCACTAAGTATCATATTTAAGGAGTCACTGGAGTCGGGGGTGATTCCAAGATGCTGGAAACAAGCAAATGTGATACCTATCTTCAAAAAGGGAAGGAGGGATACGGCTCTGAACTATAGACCAGTTTCCTTGACCAGCATAGTTTGCAAAGTTATGGAGAAACTACTAAGGAAACATATCTCTCTTCACTTGGAATCCTTCAACTTTTTGTCAGTGAGGCAACATGGCTTCAGAGAAGGTAGATCAACAGTAACAAACTTATTAGAATTTTATGATGAGGTAAGCCAAATCTTACAGGAAAGAGAGGGCTGGGCAGATTGCATATTCCTAGACTTCCAGAAAGCGTTTGACATTGTTCCACATGGGAGACTTATTAGGAAGCTGCAATCAATGGCTAGAATAGGTGGAAATGTTTTGGAATGGATAAAAACTTACTTAGAAGGAAGGGAACAGAGGGTTAGAGTAAGACACTCAGTGTCTGAATGGAGAAGAGTTAGTAGTGGAGTTCCACAGGGTTCAGTTTTAGGGCCACTTTTGTTCCTTGTATATGTAAATGACCTACCAGAGTCTGTAAATTCATTCATGAATATGTTTGCAGATGATGCAAAGATTGTGAAGAAAGTAAAAAACGAGAACAATGGTAGAGAACTTCAGGACGATCTAAGTAATCTGCATGAGTGGTCAGAAAAGTGGCTAATGACATTCAATACTTCAAAATGTAAGGTAATGAGAATGGGTACAAGTGCAAGAAGGCCCAAGCTTGACTACTCGATGGCTGGAGTACAACTTCAAGAGACAGAAAATGAGAGAGATCTAGGAGTAAACATACTGGCAGATTTGTCTCCAGAAATACATATAAATGGCATAGTAAGGGCAGCATATGCATTCTTATCAAATGTAAGGGTAGCCTTCAGGCACATGGACAAGGAAATGTTCAGAAATATTTATGTAACCTATGTGAGGCCAAAACTCGAATATGCAGCCCCCTTTTGGAATCCGCACTTGAAAAAGCACATAGCTAAGCTTGAAAAAGTTCAAAGACATTCCACGAAACTGGTGCCAGAAATACGCAATCTCAGTTATGATGAGAGGCTGAGGGAATTAGACTTACCATCACTCGAAGCTAGAAGAGTGAGGGGGGATATGGTGACAGTCTTTAAATTCCTTCATGGTTATGATAGAGTGGATAGGGATCGACATTTTGATATGGCTGGCTCTAGAACTAGAGGTCATAGTTTGAAGCTTGGTAAGAAAACTTCTTTGCAGGATGTAAGGAAATACTTTTTTCAGTGTAAGAGTAGTTGATAATTGGAATTGGCTAAGCGAGGAGGTAGTTAATGCTATCTCAATCCATAGTTTTAAGGACAGGTATGATAAGTATCACTAAGTATAAAATGGAACCGATGAGGAGACGGGAAGAAACGAGCTTTGGGCTCTTTTCCGTAAACACAATTAGGTAATCACAATTAGGTAATCACACACGAAACTGGTGACAGAAATACGCAATCTCAGTTATGATGAGAGTCCGAGGGAATTAGACTTACCATCACTCGAATCTAGAAGATTGAGGGGGGATAGGTTGACGGTTTTTAAATTTCTTTATGAAGAGAGTGGACAGGGATCGATATTTTGATATGGTTGGCACTAGAACTAGAGGTCATAGTTGAAAGCTTCGTAAGAACACTTCTTTGCAGGATGTAAGGAAGTACTTTTTTAGTGTAAGAGTAGTTAATGATTGGAATTCGATAAGCGAGGAGGTAGTTAATGTTAACTCAATCCATAGTTTTAAGGACAAGTATGATTAGTATCACTAATACAAAATGGAACCGACCAGGAAACGGGAAGTTACGAGCTTGGTGCTCTTTCCCGAAAGCACAATCAGGTAATTACACACACACACACACACACACACACACACACACACACACACACACACACGCACACACACACACGCATATATATATATATATATATATATATATATATATATATATATATATATATATATATATATATATATATATATACACTGTATATAAAAGTGGATTTAATCTCCTCTACCACTAAGGATATCTCATTAATTCATTATACACACCTTTAGCATCTAGAAAGTTGATGTCAGCACCCAAAGCCATTAGTTCTTTAATCATAGGCTCTCCCCATCTGGCAGCCACGTGGACCACTGTCCACCCATTGCCATAATACAAAGTGTCTGTCGATGACACATCAAACCAAGTATCTGCAAAAAGAAAGGGAAAACACGGAATAATAAACTAAAAAGAATAAAGAGTTAAAAAGAACAGAATTATATAAGAACATTCTATGAGATATACATATAGTTACATTAATATGTAGTCAGCATGACATAAAGACAATAATGTGAAGAATTCACACTTTGAAAGGTATAGGCTAATGGGAACAAGAATTGCTCAAAATGTTCAGCCTCCACCGGGTTCAGCAATAAGGTAGAGCAAGGGGACAGAGACAGAGAATCCTCTCCTTTACATTGTCCTCCCACATAGAGTCAAGTGTTTTATTCTGACTAGTCCACACGCCTTATATGGGGGATAATTGCCTTTGTATGTAGATGGGTCGGCGTAAAAATACGTCATTGTTTATGAAAGAAAAGGAATTAAACAACGTTTCCAAACCATTGAGCTACATAAAATGGATGGATTCGGTTTTACGTCACGAACTCCCTTTTCTACTAAGGGCTAGGACGGTTGCCTTCTTACGAAGGACTTGTTTGGCAGATGCAATCGTTACCCTGAGTGTATGCCCTTAATAACCTCAGTCCGTGACGGGGCGCGAACCCTCGACCTGCCGCCTCAGAGTCGCAGACGCTACCATTTCGCCAAGGAGACTACTTATCTTACATTAAATACATTACACTTTTCCAAACATTTGAGCTTAGTACTTTGTCTAATGCAAAATACATTATATAATTTTGATTGTTGTTAAATGTTCAGTTAATTAAGTAAAAAGAACTATAATCTTTTAGCTATCTGCTTATAGATACAAGAGTGTCTGAGCACAAAAACTATAATGCTTCCAAAGTCTTAGTTACATACTGTATAATCTTCATAAGATATATTTTTTTTCTTCAATACAGAGAGTCCTTGGCTTACGTCAGAATTCTGTTCCTAAAGATTTGACGTAACCCGATTTTCAGTGTAAGTGTGAGAACACCTAAATAAACACCTACATCACCTTCCTATGCTAATGCAGTAGTAAAGTGCCTCCTTTTCCAAGCCTTGCACTCTCTCTCTAATTTCACTTCCATGGTGATGGTTTCCCTTTTCTTCGAAGCACTGTGTAATGGTGTGGTAATATTGTACATATTGCATACAAATTCTAAGTTAAGTTCTACCTTACATGTTTTGTTGAGAAGCATAATTCATATTCTCATCTAATTCTAGTGAGTAGCAGAGTTATCTTCTTCTCCCGCAAATTCTGAGAGATGTCCGACGACACCTGCAAATAGCTCCCGGTATTTCCTACATATTTCCTATCATTTTCCGATATCCTACCCTTACTTACATAACCCTAACCTTATTTCTAATGCTGCTAAGTAATATACATCATACTGCTGGTGTGATAATATATATGGTAAGTCAGGTATGTAGTCAAGTATAAGTCAGGCTTACTTAGCCTGCTCTATTTACCGTGCATATCCTAACCTAATACCGCTGGGTTCAGGATCCGTTTGTTGCCCATACAGGAAACCTATTTAACCCTTAATGCAGGGGAACCGAAATAACTAACCTAACCTATTACAATTGGTGACTATATCAGACGCTGCCCTCAGATGAATCTGCATTCCAATCAGGAGACATTATACAGGCCAAAAAATAATAATAATAATAATAATAATTTATGGGAGATGCATTGTCATAACGAAAAATCGTAACTCAAGGACATCGTAAACCAAAGACCCCGTGTATCTTTCTTTTTTTTCTTTCTAAGTGCAAACCAAAATAAGGAAAAAAAATTAAGGCCTGTTCATTTTTTTGCATCTTATAAATACCATAACACTTCCAAAATTTTATGTAAAATATACTCTTAATAAGAGATGTTTTTCTATTTCTATTTGTTTTTCTTTTCATAGATGCAAATCATAATTAGTAATTTTTTTCTTTGCATCTTGATACATTAAAGTGATGATGCTTTGTAGAATTTCGTCTACTAGCATGGAAATCTGCCAACATCTGGCAACTGCACATAGATTTTATTGTCCAAAGCTGCAAACTGTGAGGAATAAAATGCAACACCCTTGCAAAACTGTTTTATTTTGCAAACAAAGTAATAAAATGTATAATGTAAATATAATCATATGAATAGATATATAGTGTTCATTTCAGCACTTTATTTGCAAATGAATAAATAATATATTTGCCAGATGTCTCTGGATTTCCACGAGAACAGGTGGCAATGCTATTAGACTACTAAATTTGGTAACTCACCTTTAATAAGCGCCCTGTTGATATCAGCACCATACTCCACCAATAAAGAGACAATTTCAGGATTCCCATTGATTATCGCATTGTGTAAAGCAGGACCTTCTTCATCTGATTGAAAAATAAAAGAGATCAGCTCAGTTTGGAACATTTTGGAGCAGATGTTCTGTTGCCAGTTAATTGGGCACTAAACCCATTTTGGTTCAATCCATTTGGCAACAGACATTTTGGTAGTAAGAACATTTTTGCATTTTGTAACCTGAGCTAACCTAATCATCTTTACAAAATGGATGGTGCCAAATGGTTGGGACAAAATGTCATCACCCAATATTCACATTCCAAGATCAGCTCTCTCTCTCTCTCTCTCTCTCTCTCTCTCTCTCTCTCTCTCTCTCTCTCTCTCTCTCTCTCTCTCTCTCTCTCTCTCTCTCTATATATATATATATATATATATATATATATATATATATAGAGAGAGAGAGAGAGAGAGGGTAGTCACCGTGGCTCAGGCGATAGCGTCCGCGACTTTGAGGCGGCAGGTCGACGGTTCGCGCCTCGTCACGGTCTGAGGCCAGCAAGGGCATGCACTCAGGGTAACAATTACATCTGCCAAAACAAGCCCTTCGCAAGAAGGCAACCGTCCTAGCCCTTGGTAGAAAAGGGAGTCCGTGACGTAAAACATGCTTTATATATATATATATATATATATATATATATATATATATATATATATATATATATATATATATATATATATATATATATAGAGAGAGAGAGAGAGAGAGAGAGAGGATGAAAAGATGGGACTTTGAAGAATGTTCTGTAGTCTGCCTTTAAGATGTATCCATATAAAAAAATTGAAACAGAGTGAAGCCAATTCAGGAATAATGTATTGTGGTCCATATTTAGTCAGCTTCAAGGGGAAAATGAAATAATAGGGAATTAAAACCTCTTAAACTGCCGTGGCAGGGTGTGGAGTATTTCTTGTACCACTTCATGTACCACAAATAGTCCCCATTCAAATGGGGATGGACACAGACATATTGGAGGTGGAGGATTAAAGCTGGATGCCTTCCTAATCCCCCACACTGGGATTGAATCTGCGTTAGTCCGGGAAGTCACTTCCTGGTTTGCGTGCTCTACCACTGAATTATCATGACCCCCTCGACAGGATATGATGCAACATTTAGAAAAGAAATAATGTTATTAACTTACCATTATATTTAATTTCAGACCCAGCTTCTAGCAAGGCTCTGACTATTTCAATATTTCCAGACTGAACCGCTGCTCTCAAGACTACACCTGCATAAAAAAAGGGAAAAAAGTAAATAAACTGTGTGAAGTAGATCTTAAGTAAATTAAAACGAAAAACACATAGGATTAGAATTGAATTAAATCATGCATATCTTTTGCCTTCTCCCGTCAGGGAGAAGATAAATAATTTACAGATTGGCCTATCCCCAGCGTCCTTCTTTCATTCACAACATAGCCTTATGTTCTCCCCCACCACGTCTAGAAAGCCTCGTCGTTTGCACCTCCATCTCAGCATCCTTACCCCAACAAATCCCTAATCCTTCCTCAGAACATGCCTAAACCATCTCAGTTTCGTCTGCCTTACCAAGTCCCCAAACCAACCAAGCAGATATAAGGGCAAATTATCTAGAGTGACAACTGATAAGCATGAAAATACAATATGATTGGACCAACCAAAAACAGTATTACATCATGTGTGATCGAAGTTAGACATAAAGCAAAAATCTTTATTTCTATATTCTTGTATGACAATTAAGGGCATTTTATACTCAGATGCTAAAAAATGTAAGCTTTTCCCTCTTTTTCTTTTTTACTCAATCATATTTTTTTATAAGCATGACACCGGGACAGGCCAAAGATAGAGTATTAGAATTTGGAAAGACAGAAAGAGTAAGAGAGTTCCAGAATCTGGAGGTAGATGGGAAGATGCAGTCGCTGCACTAACCAATCCGGAGCTACAAATCTCCACACAGTACCTGTGAGATGAGGCCGCCTGGCAAGTGCTATGCGGTCTCAGCAGTGGAGGAGGGATGCAGCTCACCAACTTATCAGAGCATCGATGGAAGTAGTAGGGATAGAAAAGAGAAAGGGATGATACCTTACAGTGAAGAAAAAGAGAATCCAGATTAGATTTAAAAGCAGGATCATTCATGAGTCTGACTGCCTTAGATTCAACCCTATCAAGGAAGTAAGTATAAGAATAAGCATCCCAGATGTGTGAGCAGTATTCTAAGCAGGGAAGGATAAGACTTTTATAGATATTTAGCAACTGTAAAAAGTTAAAGTAATGACGAAAACGAAACAGAACACCAGTTTTTTATATGCACATTTAGAAATTTGGATTATGTGTTTCCTCCAAGACAAGTTAGAAGTTATATGGATTCTTAATATATTGATAGAATTAAGAGGGCAAATTTCGTTAGTTTCAAAGCCAATAGGGCTATCAGGAGGAGAAGAAGATAAAGACAGAGCCAGAAACTGTGTCTTGGAGGCACTAAATTTGACTAAATTTTGAGGCACACTCAGATACTGTCTGCAAATTGGAGTTGAGAATAGAAGAAAAACTGATACGAGACTGATTACAAGTAGCAGAAGAAGGTTGTGAAGAAGAGGCAGAGGAAAAATGAAGGGTTGAATTGTCGGAAAAGACGTGAAGAAGAATGGAGGATGGGGACTGAAGAAGAACATTGATGAAATGAAGGAACAGAGTAGGTGAAAGAACAGAACCCTGGGGAACACCACTGGTAATAGTGAATGGGCTAGATGTTGCACCATCAAAAACTACAGATATACAGCAGTCAAAATGAAAACTTGAAACTGGAGAGCAGAGAGAAGGGGTAAGGCCATAGGCGGGAAGTTTGGCCAACAGAGCCTTGTGCCAGACTCTGTCAAAAGCCTTAGAGATATCAATGGCGACGAGAAAGGATTCCCCATAGTTCCTCAGAGAAGATGACCGTACATGTGCAAGATAGCACAGGTCACCAGTGGTTCTAGCCTTGTGGAAGCCGTACTGGTGATTGGAGATAAGTGAGTTAGATTCAAGATGTTTTAAAAAGTAAGCATTGAGCAAAGTTTCAAAAACTTTAGCGATAGAAGAGGTTAGGGCCATAGGTCGGTAGTTTGAAATAATGGACCCGTCAGCCTTCTTAGGAACAGGTTGCACTAGAGCTTGCTTACAAGATGAAGGATAGATATTGGTTGAGAGAATGAGGTGAAAAGACAGCAAAGCACAGGAGCCAGTTCATCTGCAAACACCTTAAGGAACCTTGCAGGGATACCATCAGGACCTGATCCCTCAGTCGTCTTTAGCAAGCAAAGAACCTTATGAACTTTGCTTGCAGAAAGGATAAGGGAGGGCATCGGGTTATATAGGAGTAAAGACTGAGGGAGGAGGTTAGCTGGAATTGCTTACAGAAGAGTTGTCAGAAAAATGAGAGTCAAAGAGAGCAGCTTTGTCATAGGAACCAAAACTACATAATGCTAGTTCAAGTTCTTGATAATGTTGGACATAATACAAAAAACTCTGTCATTAAAATGTAAAAAGTAATCGGAGGAGAGTTTAATATCTCTAATCCTTCCCCCTCTAAAAATGGAAACTGCATCAGCATTCATAAAGAAATGGGGATACAGTTGGTATTTGGTGTGGATCCCATATTTTTAAGGCTCGTCATTTCTCAACTCATGGATTCAACCACCGAGCTACTGCGACCCTCTTTCAGGCATAAAAAAACAAACTTAATAATGTTAGTTTGCTCACTCACCATAGTTAGGGTCAGTTCCTATATCTAAAAAGTATTTTACCACGTCCAAATGCCCGTATCGTGCTGCTCTTGTCATGGCAGATCCTGTGAAAAATAACAAACAAGTAAAGATAAGAGATACGTAAAAAGAGGTAGAAATCAATCCAGCCTGAAAAAAAAGGGGAAATATCAAATACAGATGGAAGCTGAGGAATTAAGGTTGGATCCCCTTCCTAACAACTAGTGGTGGATTCTAGTGCAGATCTGTCACTTCCAAAGTAGAGTTGGATATTCTAACCCCTACGCTACAATCATTCCCTTAAAATATAAAAAAATAACAGGACAAAACAAGCAATACATAATAAAAAAAAATCAAGATTGGACATAATAAACAATACTCTTCCATCAAAGTAACAGCCTAAAAAGGGGAATGGATTTAATAAAGACAAAGAAAAATAATGTTATTAGAAAAAAAACTAACGGAGGACAGCAAAATAGAGAAGTATGACTATTATTGTAGAAAAATTAAGAATAAGTTTTGCAAATGAGAGCTGCAGGATAGGTTTTATAGCCACTGTCAAAGTCTGAGCTCAATTAGATACTGTTCCACTGCTAATGTCACACGTCTAAAGGAATGTAATTACAAGCCAGATGAGTGTGCAAGAGCTAGTTCATGAGCAATAATACTTCCCTCTCCTCCTTGTCCCAAATGGAAACAAAGCACCGTTTTATTCATTACAATTAGTCCCTATTCAAATGGAGACCTCATACCCCCCTTAGTTGCTTTTTGATGCGCGCTCAATGGGCCACCGAAGCTCCTAATGGGATTATCACTTACCATGATCTTTCTTATCGGCGCCTGATTCCACTAATAACTTCACAGCCTCTAGCTGCCCTGCCTCAGCTGCATTATCAATTATCCACCCTGAAAGTGAAATAAACAAATATATCCACCAATTTACATGTCAAATTTAGTCCTCATTCAAAAGGGGTAGGCAAAGACATGCTAGAGCTGGGGGATTAGGTCTGGATGCTCTTCCCATCACCATGCAGTGGGTTAAAATAACACAAATAAATACTCTAGGTTATTGATATGACTATTTGTATTTAGAATATCATATATATCTTCCTGGAGCATGGACAAATGCACACACATATATATATACAGGTAGCCTTCGACTTACCGTGGCATTTGGTTCTAACGAAACCGTCATAAGCTGGATCCTTAAGAATTGGGACCATTACACAAGTGTAAAAATGGTAGATAAGGACCACTGTGTGGTAAACACAAACAATATATTATCTGTATTTCATATCTGTTTTTTTTTTTTAACCTTTGTAGCAAATATTCACTAATTTCTTATTTTTATGACCTGCTAAAAAAAATATTATGCATCCTACACTCTATACAAGTTATGCCAGTATTTATTCCTGAATTCTCTAATTTCTTTCTGTACCTCTCTAAGAGAATGTTTTTATCTAATGGTTAGCATTAATAGGTTCCTGTTATTATTTTCTTTAATTATTATTATTATTATTATTATTATTATTATTATTTATTATTATTATTATTATTATTATTATTATTATTATTATTATTATAATTATTATTATTATTATTACTATTATTATTATTATTATTATTATTATTATTATTATTATTATTATTAATATTATTATTATTATTATTATTATTATTATTACATGGGGTTTTCAGTTTACGATGTCTTCGACTTATGATGTTTCGTGGTTATGATTTTTCCACCATAAATTATAGATAAATCCTTTCTTCGACCTACATGGCTTGTCGTAAACATGAATCTCGTGTGCGAAACATTTTGTTGAGCATTGTTGTGTATGTATATATCAAGTTAATGTTTCAAAGTACTGCATTAATTTGTTTATGAATTTGGTTATGTGAAGGACCGAGTTCGAATTTCTCTGCAAAATTACCAAAGTCATTGATGCAAATACAAACTTCGAGCGAAAAACAGCATGTTGAGCATGGCGGGAAAATACGCTGGCACACGGCATTGTTGTGTATGTATATATTTAGTTAATGTTTTTATTTATTTATTTATATATGTACAGTATTTGGTTATGTGAATCACCTACATTGAATTTATTTACAAAATTACCAAATATATATACATAGTTGAAAATATGAGCTTCATCCTCAGAACAGTTTGTTGAACTTGATGAAAGAATACATCGTCACATGTCATTAGACTGAGGAAGACGCGTTGCTCAGCTCCTGCTCATACACCATCTTGTTATATTACTTATTTGCTCTTTGGTTTGTTTTGCATGTTTTTCGATAATTTTTGGCCCGTACTATGTCTCCCAAGTGCAGACCAGATTCTTCCAATGGCTGTGCTTAGAAGAAAAGGAACACCATAGCGATAAAGTCAAATTAGATACAGTGATACTCTTGGAATAGTGAGAAATTACTACCAACATTGGTCAATTACTGGGGTTAAGCCATTCGACTGTAGTGATTATTGTCAAGGATAAAGATTGCAGTCTTGAACATGTGAAAGGTTTTGCTCCTATGAAGTCCACTGTAATTACTAAACAGCGTGGTGGCCTAATGAATGAGATGGAACTGTTATAAGTGCTTTGGCTGGATAACCAGCATCAACGGAATATCCCAGTGAGCCTTATGTTGGCTCAGGATAAAGCCAAAAAACTGTTTAAGGCCGTGAAAATGGATAAGGGTGAAGGGAGTGAAAGTGAAGAGTTTGTGGCTCGTGTTAATTTGCATAGCCTTAAGGTGCAAGATGAAGCTGCTTGTGGTTATGAGAAAGCAGCAATGGAGTTTCCTAGTGCACTGGCTGAGATAATAAGGGAGGGGGGTCACTGTGCTGGTCAAGTGGTTGATGTGGACGAGTCCGGCTTGTTCTGGCAGCGTATGCCTAGTCGTATGTACATTACCATGGAGGAGAAGACAGCATCAGACCTTAAATTCAGCAAGGAGAGACTGACTTTGCTTTTGGGGGCTAATGCTACTGGATACTTCAAGCTGAGCCCATGTTGGTGTACTTGGCAGAAAATCCAATGGCACTCAAAGGCATTTGTAAGGGTCAACCACCTATCACCTGGAAGTATAACAAGAAGGCTTGGGAAACCCTTCAGATTTTCGAGACTATCTCAACAACCATTTTGTGCTAGAAATGGAGAGGTACTATGCTTCCAAGGGTCTGCCCTTTAAGGTGTTGCTAGTGCTGGACAATGCCCCTGGTTACCCTGCTCATTTGGATAACTTTCATCCCCACGTCAAGGTGGTTTACCTTGCACCTAATACCACTGCTCTGGTACAGCCAATGGATCAGAGTGTCATTGGCTCTTCCAAGGCTTACTAACTCCGATGGACAATCGCTACGGCTCTAAGGGCAACTGAGAAGGACAAGAACTTGACTCTCTAGGAATTATAGAAGTCTTACAACATTCTTCAAGGTGTCTAGAACATTGTTCATTCTTGGGATGAAGTTAAGCAGTTGAACTTGAATGGAGTATGGAAAAAACTGTGTCCCCAGTTTGAGAATGACTTTCATAGCATTGAGGAAATAGTTGAGGCAGTCACCAAGAGCGTTGTTCCCCTGAGTAAGGTGCTTAAATTGGAGGTGGGGGCTGATTACATAACAGAGCTGCTGGAATCCCATGGAAAGCAGTTGTCTGCTGAGGACCTCACTCAACTGGAGAATCAGAAGATTGAAGAGATGAAGAAATTCCAGTCCCAAAGCCCAAGAGATTCACAGCCAGAGAATTGGAAGAAGGATTTTCCCTGATTGAGGAAGGGTTGGCAAAGTTTGAGACTGAGGCCCTCAACAATGCCAGGTACACAAAGGTCACCATGGGGTAATGGATTTCCTGTGGTATTGTGAGGAAATTTGGGGTCAGAGAAAAAGAAGACATCATTCTAGACTTGCCTCGACCAATTCTTCAAGGGGGTAGAGTCCCCAACAACAGATCCTGCCCCAGTCTCTCAAGCACCCACCTCTCCAGCTTCCTGCTCCCAATTAGTCTTTCTCTCCCTCCCATGCAACGCCCCTTCCAGTGTGCAAGCCAAGCACAGCAGGAGTAAAGGTAAGGAATATATATATATATATATATATATATATATATATATATATATATATATATATATATATATATATATATATATATATATATATAAAAGGAATTATTTTGTTTCTTAGTCCTAGTTATGTTTTCGTATGTCACAGAAATGTTGTTTTTATGTGTTAGATTGTGAACTTTACTACTGCTTTAGCATAGGTGGGTGATGGTGTTTATTTATGTATGTTCCGACTTATGAGGAAAATCGGGTTATGATGCATCTTGAGGAAAAGAACTGGGATGCAGGTCTAGGATCCCTGTATTTATTATTATTATTATTATTATTATTATTATTATTATTATTATTATTATGTATTATTATTATTATTATTATTATTATTATTATTATTATTATTATTAGTTATTATTATTATTATTATTATGATTATTATTATTATTATTATTATTATTATTATTATTATTATTATTATTATATATTAATTATTATTATTATTATTATTATTATTATTATTATTATTATTATTATTATTATTATTATTATTATTATTATTATTATTATTACTACTACTACTACTACTACTACTACTACTACTACTACTACTACTACTACTACTACTACTATTATTATTATTATTATTATTATTATTATTATTATTATTATTATTATTATTATTATTATTATTATTATTGTTATTATTATTATTATTATTATTATTATTATTATTATTATTATTATTATTATTATTATTATTATTATTATTATTATTATTATTATTACAAGGATGATAATAATCACCATATTGAACTGTATTATTACCATAATTATTATTATCTTCTAATATACTTCTGTATATTTGTACTTTTACCAGCTATATTTTAGATATGAACAGAAGACCAATAAATGTTCCCTGCATTGGTGACCGTCGTAAGTGCGGGTCTTGGTAAGCCGAGCATATCACAAGCTCGAGACCGTCGGTATACGAAAACAGATAGACTGATGGTGCACTTACTTACCTTGTCCTTCATTAAGATCACCTCCAGCTTCAATTAATGTCTTAACGACCTCTGTATGCCCCTCTCTGGCAGCTAAAAGCATGGCATAAGCTGCAAGATAGATAAAACGAGAATACAAGTAGAAGCAGTAAATAAAAACTGTAATTTGATTACAACATTGTATCTGCTTTTATTCAACAACAGTAATAATAATGCATTATTCTGTATTACAGTTAATCCCCATTAGAATGGGGGTGGACACACACATGTGGGAAATGGGGCATCAAGCCTGGATATCCTACCTAACACCCAAGTTGTGGGCGTAAAACCACGTTAATCACTTCCCGTCATGTGCATCATATCACTATGCCACTCTCCCCTTTCTCCCATTATAGCTGATAAGTATAATTTTCAATACAGTACTGTATTTTGAATTTATTTCTATTATATGGTGCATACCCAGCATCAAAGTTGTAAAACTAAAAATACAAAACTCAGTATTGTAACCAATATCCAAAATGAAATAAAGACATTGTTGTTCCTAGCTCTTCCAACTAAGGGACTCCTAGAAGTCTGTCACTGTCAAGGACATTTTTAATGCTTTGTAACCTAAAAACAAAATTATGCTAAATAATCATAAATACACTCAAAATATTTTTCTTTGGGCCACAGATAGGAATGCAAAATCTTTATAAAGATATGTGCCCAAACAAATATGCTTGAATTCCAAAGGAACACTACTCGTTCTCTAGTGGCTTAGCTTCTGAGGGAAGCCCCTGTATCTTGTTTTTACCATCGCCCTGGCTAGGATCAGCTCCAGCCTCAAGCAATCTCTTGACAATTGCAACGTGTCCATTTTCTGAAGCACCATCCATTACTCCAGAACCATCTGTGAAGAGATGATACAATTTCATAATACTTGACTTTTATAAGTATGCTGATACAACTGTTACCTTTTTTTTTATACCTATCAATCCATATACAGATGCTCCTCTATTTGTGCATTCGACATACACACATCTGGAGATAAGGACAATGTGTATGATGTGTGTGCATACGAGAGAGAGAGAGAGAGAGGAGAGAGAGAGAGAGAGAGAGAGAGAGAGAGAGAGAGAGAGAGAGAGAGAGAGAGAGAGAGAGAGAGAGAGGAGAGAGGGGGTCAGGCGACTACTTACCAACCAACTGTCGTTTCAACATGAATGGCCTAAAGTGTAGCAAACATGGTCTTTTAAGTATTTATTGGATAATAATAATAATAATAATAATAATAATAATAATAATAATAATAATAATAATAATAATAATAATAATAATTATTATTATTATTATTATTATTATTATTATTATTATTATTATTATTATTATTATTATTATTCCCTGAGTGTGAATTTCTTGGGCTCTGGGCTTGGTATTTCTTCATCCTCTTTAACCATCTACTTCTCCAGTTGAATGAGGTCCTGGGTAGATAACTCCTCTCCATGAGATTCCAACAGCTCTTTTACATCATCAACCCCCACCTCTAATTTGAGCTCCTTACTAAGGGTAACTACGTTCTTGGTGACAGCCTCAACAGTGTCCTCAAAGCCACGGAAGTCATTCACAAAATAGGACCACAGTTTCTTCCATACCCCATTCAAGTTCGTCAGCTTAACTTCCTCCCAAGCATCAGCAATATTCTTCACATCCTGAAGAATATTGTACGCTTTCCAAAACTCCTTGAGAGTCAAGTTCTTTTCCTTTTTTACCCTGATAGTGACTGTCCCTCGGAGTTAGTAGTCCTTGAAAGAGGCAATTACCCCCTGATCCACTGGCTGTAACAATGTAGTGATATTAGGTGGATAGTATACCAGCTTGACATTGGGATGAAAATTTTCCAAATGGGGAGGGTGACTAGGGGCATTATCCAGCACTTGCAACACCTTAAAGGGCAGACCCTTGGAGGCACAATACCTCCCCCATTCAGACACAAAATGGTTGCTGAACCAGTCTTCAAATATCTGAAGGGTTATCCAAGCCTTCTTGTTTGACAGACGACTAGCAATTGACCCTTCCCAATGCCCTTGAGTGCCTTTGGATTTCCTGCCACGTAAACCAACAAGGGCTTCAGCTTACAGTCTCCAGAAGCATTAGTCCCCAAAAGCAAAGTCAGTCTCTCCTTCCTGAGTTTATGGCGTGGTGCTGTAATTTCCTCCTTGGCGATGTACGTATGACTAGGCATATGCTTCCAAAACAAGCCAGACTCATCCACAATAAATACTTATTCTGTGCAGTAACTCCCCTCCCTAATTATTTCTGCTAACACACTGGCAAACCCTTTGCTGGATCCTCATCACCACTAGCAACTTCACCTTACATCCTTAGGTTATGCAAATTAGCACGACTCTTAAAACAATTAAACTAACCCATATTTGTCACAAACTCTTCACCTCCACTCCCTTCCCCTTCTTCTCTTTTCAAGGCTTAGAACAATATTTAACTCTTTAGCCTCCTGGCTAGTACAGTGGTAACGTGCTGGCCTCGCCTCGCATTCGCGAGGTCGAGGGATCGCGCCTAGTCCAGGCAAGAGAGTTTAAGCTGTTTACTGGGGAGGTTACTACTGTGGCTAGGCACCACAGTGGGGGGTTGGGGCCTGTGCCGGCTGGCGACCGCCCTATGGGTCCTCCATGACCCGTTCCACCCATCAGTGGGTGGAAAATCTAAAACAACATTTAACCTTTTATTGTATTACCATGAGGCTCACTGGAATACGCCGTGAATGCTGGTCATCAAGCAAAAGCACTAGCAATCTCTACATCTCAGTCATAAGGTGACTATGCTGCTTACTAATCACACTGGACATCATAGGAGTAGAACCTTTCACATGCTCATGGATGCGATTTTATCTTTAATAATCGTAGCCACAGTCGTACCTGCAAATTCGAGTGCGCGACCAATATTCGTAGTAGTTTCTCCCTTTTCTGAGCACTTTACTATTTTCAATTTTAATTTCCATGGTGATGGTCTTTTTTTCTTCTTGTTAGCACTGCCATTATTCTTGGGAGACACAGTAAATGTCAATAACGAGAGAACACAAACAAAACCAAATGAGAGAACAGGTAAACATGAAGAATAATATGGCAGGCGAAAGTAAACTGCGCTGTGGTTCTTCTTCCTCTTCTAAGGACGCGTAGCACCATATTATTTCACGACTATTTAGCATAAAATTATATTTACAGCTATGTATTTGGTACATTTTTTTTTTAAAATTCAGTATAAGCCTTCATTATAACCAATACATAAACAAATAATTAAATAAAGCCATTAACTTGATATATACGAGCACATTTCGTCTGCAGCGCTTACAGACTGTTCATCGCACTGTTTGAATATACCGCACCAGCCAGGTAGGTAAAAAACTTGATTTAATAATAATTTATTAATTATTTATTGGCCTCCAACGTAACGGCGCAACAACGTAACTCGGAGCGAAGTAAAACTGGGACCCTTGTGTGTGTGTGTATATATATATATATATATATATATATATTATATATATATATATATATATATATATATATATATATATATATATATATATATATCATCTCTGCCTTGGCCTTAACCTTTTTTTTTTCATTGTCTTGGTGTTTTCTCGTGCCCGGGCCTTTATTGATGATGGCAGTTTTTGTCTGTACCGATGTAAAAAAAAAAAAAAAAAAAAAAAAAAAAAAAAAATATATATATATATATATATATATATATATATATATATATATATATATATATATATATATATATATATATATATATATATATATATATATATATATTACATTTAACTGTAGCAAAAATGCTTGAGTCAATAAAAAAAAAATGAGGTGAAATTCTCTCTCTCTCTCTCTCTCTCTCTCTCTCTCTCTCTCTCTGAACATGCCAAATATCAACTAATGAACGGCCGTTCAGAACGTGACTCGTTCGTAAGTTGGGGAGTGTCTGCATATACAAAAGCCACAATCCCCCTTATAAGGGGAGTGCCTGAGTAAAAATAAAAACAAACGTGGATTTCTTTTTGTGGAAGGAAAATACAAAGGAGGGACTTTCAGTCCCCTCGCTTTGCCCCATTTAACTGACATTTATGACACGCAAGGAAAAAAGGAGGAGGTATTCTTATTCCCTTAATATTCCATATTGCTGCCTAAAGGGGGGTTTACACGGTCAAACGGTTCGACAGACAAGTGTTTGAAGTGATGTTCGAACGTGTGAACGGGGTATTTGGTTGTCGAACACGTGTTCAACAACCAAATTCCCCGGTTACACGTTCGAACATCACTTCAAACACTTGTTTGTCGAACCGCGTTTGACGAACAGTTTGACCGTGTAAACCCCCCTTAAGATACACAACAACTCTCTCTCCCTCTCAGAGATAATACTTTTAGTGGAATTTTATGACAAACTTAGAATACGAGAATTGATCATTTTTCTCCCAACACCTATGAAAAATAATACAGCAATAATAAAATTATCCTACAACTTGACATTATATACTACTAATTCCAGTAAGGTGACTACAATAATGTATGGAAAGGGAAGCAAACGGTCTCCATTGTAACCTGAGCAGTTTTGCGAAAAAATATCAATAACGAAGGGATTGTTGCCATTTGTTTTCATATAATAATAATAATAATAATAATAGTAATAATAATAATAATAATAATAATAATAATAATAATAATAATAATAATAATAATAATAATAATAATAATAATAATAATAATAATAATAATAATAATAATAACAACTGATCTGTGACAAACAGAACTTTAGACTTACATTGTGCTACATGAACATCTGCTCCTGCATCCAGCAATATATTCACGATGCCCATATGCCCATGTTTAGCTGCAGAGGCCAATATCCTCCCCTTGAATATGTCTTCTGCATAAAAGAAAAATGAAAGATGATTGACAGCAATGTCAAATTTAACTTTCATTAGAAGTAAATTTAACATGCTTTTAAAACCTCTGAAGATGATCTTGGTATGTCCAAAATCTTGTATCAGATTCATAAGTACGAGTATACACATATACCATAGCGTCAGTCCCACTTGCAAGGAGGTGGCCGAGTCAAATTACACACTTTCACCAGAAGCCAAACATACCTCGATCCAAAATCTTGTATCAGATTCATAAGTACGAGTATAAACATATACAATAACCTCAGTCCCACTTGCAAGGAGATAGCTGAGTCAAATTATACACTTTCACCAGAAGCCAAACATACCTCGATCCAAAATCTTGTATCAGATTCATAAGTACGAGTATACTCATATACAATAGCCTCAGTCCCACTTGCAAGGAGGTGGCCGAGTCAAATTATACACTTTCACCAGAAGCCAAACATACCTAGGTCACTCCTCATAGCTCCTTTGGGATAAAGAGAACACCCCACATGGGTCTACCACAGTGTAAGTTGGTAAAGATCTTTTGCCATGAGGTCCAACAGTTGCAGCTGCTTTCACCACCCCTTCACCGCTACAACACACGGCAACACCCCCACAGTCACCCATCCCAATTCAGATCATGGTTAATAAGAAAAGCAACATAGAACAATAGACATTTAAAGACAATTAGAGTCATAAATATCTTCATGTGAAATTTACTTGTACAGTGTTTTCAAAACTCCTGAAGATGGAGTTTTAATAGCAAGGCAAAAAATCTAATCTGCTAAAAATGCATCGCAGTTTCTTTTATCACAATTAGTCTCCATGAATGGGGATGGACACAGACGGTTGGAAATAAAGGTGTAATGCTGGATGCCCTTCCTAGCACCCCGTGCTGGAGATAAAATTTGCATAGCCAAACTCGTCACTTTCCGGCTTGTCTGCTCTACTACTAATCTACTTCAGCCCTAAAGATCAATCTCATGGTTATTTGCAGAAATTGGTAAATGTCAAGTTAATCCTGGATTTTTCCTGAAGATGGAAGTTAATTTTCTGAAGTCTTATAATACACTAAGTAAAGATAGTATATCTTGAATAAGACTTGACGTAGAAGAGGATAAAATAGCTACGGCTGTTGGGCCTTGTGGGGAGATCCTTGCCCGCTGCATTCTGGATGATCTGAGTAGTGAAGTGGTGGAGGTTGTTGTTGTTGTTTGAGATTAAAGCCAACCTTGTGTTGGCACGGGCCCTTGTCCAAAGAACGGCCTGTAGGTTAGAGGTTACAACTCTTGGGTTGTTTTATCACCTTGGTGGTTCGAAGGTTTTCAAGGTGGTGAGATGGGTGTCTAGGTTGTCAAGTAGTTTCTTTACAATTTTGGCTGCATGATCTGTCGCATTGGGGTGTTGTGGTTCCATGTTTAATCCGTTCCTTAAGTTGTTTGTCTTTGGACATTCTAATAGATAATGCAGCAGGGCCTTATCCGTAGTCTTGCCACAGTGTGCGCACTCTTTTCTGGGGTTCTCAATAATTTCCCAGCAGCATTTGTATCCTAGCCTGAGCCTAGCTATTGTGACAACCAGACTCCTTGGGGTGTACTTGGATACAGGTGAGGGCTCAAGTTTTGTTGCTTCCCTGTACCATGTGGCAGAGTAGGAGCTTTTGTTAACCAAGTAGTTGTGGTTTTCATGCTTTGTTTTCTGTAGTGCCTGCTTGGTTTTTGATATGTATTGCTTCAGGCTGGGTTGTATATAGTGCTGCATACTGTGGCATAAGACAGCATCCTTGGCAAGTTGATCTGCCTTGTCGTTTCCGGGGATGTTGATGTGGCTGGGTATCCAGTTGATAGTTACCGGTCTTCCTTGTTCTTGATGTTGCACTAGCAGTGTTTGGACTGAGCTGACTAAGTTGATGTTTTCTTTGATCTTTTGCTGTTGTAGTGCTTGGACAGAGGAGAGTGAGTCAGTGTGAATTGTTACAGGTCCTTGTCCTTTTTCCATTGAGTTTTGCAGAGCCATTTTGCTGGCAAATAACTCAGTTTGCAGAGTGGAGCAGGAGTCTGAAAGTCTCCAGGAAGCTGTAAAATGTTCCGAGTAGACTGCTGCTCCAGTTGCAGGGATACTTGTTTACAGTTCCATCTGTGTAGTAGGAGATGCCTTCTGCTTGGTTAGCTTCTGTGATAGCAGCTAGAGCTGCTTCGTGCAGTTGTATCTTTGTACAGGCTTTCATACTGTCTGGAAGTCTAGTGGTGTCGAATTTTGCTGGGTGTGCTCTCCATGGGACTAGCGGTTTGTAGTTGGTGCAGGGCTTGTCTAAGTTGATTTTTGCCAATTCAGATGCCATGTTGCATTTATGTATATTTTTTAGAAACTGGCCGGCATAGCTGTTTGGGATGGGGAGGTCTGGATGTTTGTTGAGGGCCTCTTTCAGTCTTTTCTGTGTATGAGATCTCCTTTCAGATAGCAGAGCCTTTGTTATGGAGTTGGTGTTGGAGACGTTTATCCAGCTATATAGAGGAGGTAGATTTCTTTCCATTTGTAGGTTGCATATCCTGGTCCACATAGGAGCCCCCAGCATGTAATGCATGGCGTTGTTCTGGATTACTTCTATAGTGGAGATTTGTTGTGCACTGAGGTTGGTTAGGGTTGGGGCGCTGTAGGTAATCAGGGATTTGATAGTGGCTGTGTAAAATTTCTTCAGGACCTGAATACCTGCTCCTTCTTGGAGAGATGTCATATATCTCATAGGGGTTAGTCTGCAGTGTGCTCTTTCTCTGAGATATGTGGTTTGAGGCTTGAAGGTGAGTTGCCTGTCTATGTAAGCTCCTAGATACTTGAATGTATCCACCCACTCTATGTTTCCATTGGCTAGGGTGAGTGAGGCTAGTGATACTGGAGTTTTTACGGCCATAGCTTTTGTTTTATTACCGTTGATTTTGAGTCCCAGCTCCTTGCTTTTCTGATGGAACAGGTCTACTGCTTTTTGAGCACTGGCTAATCTATTGCCTCCTCTGCTGATGAAGACTACATCGTCGGCATAGATGAAGATGTCTACTCCTTGGGGTAGTTGTAGTTGAAAGAAGTTCTCCATCAGCACATTGAAAAGCAGTGGACTGAGGATGCCTCCTTGTGGGGTACCATTTTCTAATTTCTTATATGTTGATAGTTGTCTTTGGAATTTTACTATAGCCTCTCTATTTCTGACATGGTTTGAGACCCAACTTAGTAGATGTCCCTTAACTCCCAATTTTTGCTAGGGAGCTCAGGATGGCTGCTGGGTTAGCCAGTTCAAAAGACTTCTTAAGGTCTAAGAAGACTATGACTGCAGCCTTGTTGTTTATGCAGCTGAGGACATCCATAATGCACTGTGTGGTGCCTACATTATCTCTGTAGGCATACAAATGAGGGTGTAAGGGGCCTATTTTGAATTGTAATCTCTTGAGCACCATTTTTTTCAGCTGTTTTTTCTAAACAGCTTAGTAGTGATATGGGTCGTGGATTCGTTGGGTCTTTGGGTTTTGGGATAGGCTGAATACCCTGTTGACTCCAGATTTTTGGCCAAACCCTTAATATGTAAGTGCTGTTTGTCAGATGGAGGTAGGCGGCTTCACCTGCAGTGCCCATGTTGTTGATCATTGTGTAGGTGATGCCATCTGCACCAGGGGCTGTGTCTTTCCCTCTATGTTTGGTGTTTCTGAGTTCTTGAGTGGTGAATGGTGTATCTGAGTCATCTCTTTGAT
>JAXCGZ010005737.1:117500-120000 GCA_037179515.1 Halocaridina rubra | reverse complement strand
AATTCACTCACAACTGCCTTCTTTCACACATTCTAACAAGCTCAGTCACCAACGAATTCAGGTCACCAGTCACCAGTGCAGCATCATCTGCGAATAGTAATTGATTCAATTTCCACAGCCTTCCATACTCACTAATTAATTACAAGCTTCTGTCTAATACTCTTTTATGTACTTCCCTTATTACTCCATCTTTGTACACATTAAACAACTACGGCGACATTACACAACCTTGACATAATCCTACATTCACCTCATAGCAAGCACTCATACTATTTCCGATTCTCACACATGCTCTACTATTCATGTAAAAACTCTTCACCACATTCAACAAACATCCTCATATTCCTTACAGTCGCAAAACTCCACTTTGGCTCTCTATCAACCCTGTCCTATGTTTTCTCTAAATCCATAAAGGCCCAAAATTTGTTCATATTTTCTCTAAGAATTTCTCACACAGGTCTTACCACAGACACCTGATTCGCATATCCTCTTCCTCTCCTGAACCCACACTGTTCTTCCCCAATCAGTATCTCAGTACCATTCCAGTTTCTCTAGGTTAACACTCTTCCATATACCTGACCAACTATATATATATATATATATATATATATATATATATATATATATATATATATATATATATATATATATATATATATATTCAAATAAGCACATTACCATATGTGAAAACATGAATAATCTTTATCCCGACCGGGACTTGAACTTAGGACACATATTTAAGTGCCAATGTGCTACCAGCTACACCACAGATGGTTAAAAGGGTAATAAACCTTACAGCTCTATCTGCTATGCTTGGAATGAACACATTCTATCTAAATGCCGCTCTGTTCATATTAGTTTCCCCCAACCTCACTTGTGGCTTTGATTTTGCATTTAATTCAAATCTCAATCTTATATGGGACTAGCAATAATCAAATAAGCACATTACCATATGTGAAAACATGAATAATTTTTACCCCGCCTGGGACTTGAACATACGACACATAATTACTGTGCTAAGGCGCTACCAACTACACCACAGAAGGTTAAAAGGGAAACAACCCTTACAGCTTTATCTGCTATACTAGGCATGAACGCATTCTATCTTAATGCCGCTCTGTTCATATTACAGTTTCCTCCAACCTCATTCGTGGCTTTACTTTCGCATTTAATTCAAATCTCAATCTCATTTGGGACCATCAATAATCAAATAAGCATATGCCATATGTGAAAATGAATTTGAGATTTGAAATAAATGCGAAAATGAAGCCACAAGTGAGGTTGGGGGAAACTGTAATATGAACAGGCTAGTGGAAGCATGGATTAAGAAGTGAGACATGGAATTCAGGCAGGATGGAGTAACTTTAGGTCTGCACCTGGTGTTCTCTGTGACAAGAAGGTACCACTGAGATTGAAGGGAGAGATACATAGGACCGTTGTAAGGCCAGCTATGTTATATGGAACAGAAACAGCAAGTATGAGGGAGACAGAGGAGAAGAGGATGGATGTAGCAGAAATGAGAGTGTTGAGGTTGATGTCTGGAGTAACAAGGAAGGATAGAATTAGGAATGAGTATATAAGAGGATCGACAAACGTAGTTGAATTATCAAAGAAAATACAGGAGGGAAGGCTTAGATGGTATGGACACCTGTTACGACGGGACAAACATCATGTTGGAAGACATACGATGGAGATGGAAGTTCGGGGTAGAAGGAGGAGAGGAAGACCAAGAAAAAGATGGTGTGATTGTATAGGGGAAGACTTGCAATGGAAGGGTATTGATGAAGATGAAGTACAGAACAGAAATAGATAGAGACGACTCATTCACAACGGCGACCCCATATAAAAATGGGTTAAAGCTGAAAAGAAAAAGAAGAATATATATATATATATATATATATATATTATATATATATATATATATATATATATATATATATATATATATATTACCAAATAAGCACATTACATATGTGAAAACATGAATCATTCTTTACCCCGACCGGGACTCGAACCTAGGACTTATGATTACTAAGTCAAGGCGCTACCACTACACCAAAGAAGGTTAAAAGGAATCCAACCTTATAGCTTATATCTGCTATACTTAGGAATGAACGCATTCTATCTGAATGCCATTATGTTCATATTACAGATTCCCCAACCTCACTCGTGGCTTCATTTTAGCATTTAATTCAATTACCAATCTCATTCGGGCCATGAAATTACCAAATCACATTACATATGTGAAAACATGAATCATTCTTTACCCCGACAGGGACTCGAACCTAGGACTTATGATTACTAAGTCAAGGCGCTACTACTACACCACGGAAGGTTAAAAGGAATCCAACCTTATAGCTTATATCTGCTATACTTAGGAATGAACGCATTCTATCTGAATGCCAGTATGTTCATATTACAGATTCCCCAACCTCACTCGTGGCTTCATTTTAGCATTTAATTCAATTCCCAATCTCATTCGGGCCATGAAATTACCAAA
>JAXCGZ010005737.1:110000-112500 GCA_037179515.1 Halocaridina rubra | reverse complement strand
TATCTTCTTTGAGGTGAGGCAGCAACAACTTTGCCACCAAAGCATTGCTATGGAGAACAGTGCTTCACAATGATCTAGTACCATCTCTTTTAACAGAACAGTAAAGCCAGACCTATTCCCTATCATGGCTGGAGCACCATCTATGCAGACCGACCCTACCTTTTAGCACTTGATCTGATGCTTCTTAAATAAATAATTCGTCCAAGAATTGGAATATATCTGCCGCTTTTGCCATCATTTGCAAAGCCTCACATATGAAGAACTCATCCATAATTCCACCATCCTTGGTGTACTGAGTATACACAATCAGCTGAATCATTTGGAAACATCAGTCAAAACATCCAACTGCAGACTAATATTGATTGGACTGTCCTTAATCACCTGAACAATCTGATCCAGGATGTTGCAGCTCATATCTGTAACTCTCCCTGCAGTGACATCATTAGAAAGAGGCACGACCTTCATCTCCTTGGCTGCCTCTGTTCCCAGGAGCAGTTCTATCATCTATATTATGCATGGCTTAATTAGGCTTTTCAGAGCCGAATGCGAAGCCTTCTCCCCGCTGCACTTCTACACCCAGTGTAGAAGTGGTTTCTACACTGGCTTGAATCCAAGTTGGGGTAGTGAACCTTTGTGGTCATATCTAGCCCTCTTAGCCTACAAAATCTTGAGAGTCTGTTCATGTTCTGCTGCTGGACACATCACTAGGTTTTTAAGTCTAGCAGGTTTCAAATTAGAGTTCCAAAAAATTAAATGGCAGGTCATGCACTGTACCCAATATGGTCTTCCACGACCATGCAGGAGTGCAGTGAAGTGATACATGACATATTCATAACTCCATTTTTGTGCCTTCGGCATTGCAAAAGCACACAAACCTTTGGACAAAACAAAGAGGCTGGTAGCAAAAGAGAAATAATAAAAATAAAAAATTTGATCTTGAAATTTCAATTAATTGGTATTTTGGCCTTTGGTAATGTTTCCTAAAAGGAAAGAAAGAAAGAATTGCTTCAAGAAATGAAGCAACTACTTATGAGAACTGTTAATAGAGAAACAGACTTAAATGAACACATATTCTTACTACACCTTTGGAAGTGTAAGTGATGATATGAGTGCCAATGATACTTTTAATGAAAACAGCTGACAGTTTTAATTAAGTTGGGCTCAAACATTTTTCGAGCCCATTAAACTGGTGCAGGTTTGGACCAGCTTCATCAATCCATTCACTTATAAAAATTATGCAACACTGAAAATAGAGATGTTATATGAGTGAGTTCAGAGCGAAAGAGGAAGAACATACTTTTCAATAGTCTTCCCAGAGTTACTGGAGTTTGAAGTTAATTCATAACTCAAAGACACAAAGACTATAATATTTGCTGCAATGCTATTACATAACTACTGCCGGGAGTGGCGTGGTCTCATCGTCTCACGTCAATCATCAGCACATGTACATAAGAACATAAGAACATAAGAATAGAGGACACTGCAACATGCCTACTGGCACACACGAGGCAGCTCCATTTTTGAATTGTATTTTCAGCATGTCTAACCTATTCTATTCTACTCTACTTATTTATTCTATTTTTTCTTTTTATGATTTTTCTAATAAGCACTAACCTATTCATACCCACCCTACCTCTGTCATATGTCTATCTAATCTACATTTGAAGGTGTCTAAGGTATTGGCATTTACTATCCTACTAGGAAGCTTGTTCCATGCATCAGCTACTCTATTACCAAACCAATTTTTACCAATTTCCCTTCTGAACCTAAATTTATCAAGCTTAAATCCATTATTACGAGTTCTGGTTTGATCGTGAATTTTTAAAACTTTATTAATATCTCCCTTGTTAATCCCTTTAAACATTTATGCACTTCAATCATATCCCCCCTAACTCTTCGCCTCTCTAGAGAATGTAGATTAAGTTTTTTTAATCTGTCCTCATATGGTAGATTTCTGATATTGTGTATCATCTTGGTCCCGAGCATGTTTCACAAAGCTTTGAGGCGAAGTGTGGAATGTTGGTACAAATTTAGTGCTTTCATTACCATACTAAAATGCTTCAACACAGCTGAAAATCAGGTAAAAGTTTATGAAATAAAAAAACAAATATATACAATACATTTGACAAAAAGTATCCCATCAATACTGGTCACCCTGTAGGAAAGCTGACATTTTACGGCCACGAGGGCAGCATTTCCTTGCAACCCCTAAAATTTATTTTAACCCAAGCCCAGGTTAAGAAACATTGGTAGAATAAAGAATTTAAATAATGTGATAGATTGTCCTCCCTGTTAATAATAATAATAATAATAATAATGACAACAGAATACAAAGTAACCATGAAAATATGAGAACTAAAAGAGAGACAGCTAACATCTTTATGAAAGTTGACGAGATTAAAAGCCATAAAGAATATAACTTTTGCAAAGTCATACACTCTGGTGTTCTTTAGACATTTCTTAGTAAAGGCTTCGGAGCTTTTTTTATATTATCAATATG
>JAXCGZ010005737.1:57500-105000 GCA_037179515.1 Halocaridina rubra | reverse complement strand
ATTCCTTTTATACCTTCTGTGGTGTGTAGTTGGTAGCGCCTTGACATATTAATCATAAGTCCTAGGTTCGAGTCCTGGTTGGGGTAAAAAATGATTCATGTTTTCACATATATAATGTGCTTGCTTGGTTATTGTATGACCCGAATGAGATTGGGAATTGAATTAAATGATAAAATGAAGCCACGAGTGAGGTTGGGGAATCTGTAATATGAACATAGTGGCATTCAGATAGAATGCGTTCATCCCTAAGTATAGCAGATATAAGCTATAAGGTTGGATTCCTTTTATACCTTCTGTGGTGTGTAGTTGGTGGCGCCTTGACTTAGTAATTATAAGTCCGAGGTTCGTCCCGGTCGGGGTAAAAAATTATTCATGTTTTCACATATGTAATGTGCTTGCTTGGTTATGACCCGAATGAGATTGGGAATTGAATTAAATGCTAAAATGAAGCCACGAGTGAGGTTGGAGAATCTGTAATATGAACATAATGGCATTCAGATAGAATGCGTTCATCCCTAAGTATAGCAGGTATAAGCTATAAGGTTGGATTCCTTTTATACCTTCTGTGGTGTGTAGTTGGTAGCGCCTTGACTTAGTAATTATAAGTCCTAGGTTCGAGTCCCGGTCGGGGTAAAAAATGATTCATGTTTTCACATATGTAATGTGCTTGCTTGGTTTTATATATATATATATATATATATATATATATATATATATATATATATATATATATATATATATATATATATATATATATATATATATATATATACATATATATATATATATATATATATATATATATATATATATATATATATATATATATATATATATATATATATATATATATATATATAATATATATATATATATATATATATATATATATATATATATATATATATATATATATATATATATATATATGTTTATATATATATATATATATATATATATATATATATATATATATATATATATATATATATATATATATATATATATATATATATATATATATATGTATATATATATATATATATATATATATATATATATATATATATATATATATATATATATATATATATATATATATATATATATCCCGTAAGCACAATTAGGTAAATGCGCAAACACAATATCAGTGGCACTAAGTATCATATTTAAGGAGTCACTGGAGTCGGGGGAGATTCCAAGATGCTGGAAACAAACAAATGTGATACCTATCTTCAAAAAGGGAAGGAGGGATACGGCTCTGAACCATAGACCAGTTTCCTTGACCAGCATAGTTTGCAAAGTTATAGAGAAACTACTAAGGAAACATATCTCTCTTCACTTGGAATCCTTCAACTTTTTGTCAGTGAGGCAACATGGCTTCAGAGAAGGTAGATCAACAGTAACAAACTTATTAGAATTTTATGATGAGGTAAGCCAAATCTTACAGGAAAGAGAGGGCTGGGCAGATTGCATATTCGTAGACTTCCAGAAAGCGTTTGACACTGTTCCACATGGGAGACTTATTAGGAAGCTGCAATCAATGGCTAGAATAGGTGGAAATGTTTTGAAATGGATAAAAACTTACTTAGAATTAAGGGAACAGAGGGTTAGAGTAAGACACTCAGTGTCTGAATGGAGAAGAGTTAGTAGTGGAGTTCCACAGGGTTCAGTTTTAGGGCCACTTTTGTTCCTTGTATATGTAAATGACCTACCAGAGTCTGTAAATTCATTCATGAATATGTTTGCAGATGATGCAAAGATTGTGAAGAAAGTAAAAAACGAGAACAATGGTAGAGAACTTCAGGAGGATCTAAATAATCTGCATGAGTGGTCAGAAAAGTGGCTAATGAAATTCAATACTTCAAAATGTAAGGTAATGAGAATGGGTACAAGTGCAAGAAGGCCCAAGCTTGACTACTCGGTGGCTGGAGTACAACTTCAAGAGACAGAAAATGAGAGAGATCTAGGAGTTAACATACTGGCAGATTTGTCTCCAGAAATACATATAAATGGCATAGTAAGGGCAGCATATGCATTCTTATCAAATGTAAGGGTAGCCTTCAGGCACATGGACAAGGAAATGTTCATAAATATTTATGTAACCTATGTGAGGCCAAAACTCGAATATGCAGCCCCATTTTGGAATCCGCACTTGAAAAAGCACATAGCTAAGCTTGAAAAAGTTCAAAGACATGCCACGAAACTGGTGCCAGAAATACGCAATCTCAGTTATGATGAGAGGCTGAGGGAATTAGACTTACCATCACTCGAAGCTAGAAGAGTGAGGGGGGATATGGTGACAGTCTTTAAATTCCTTCATGGTTATGATAGAGTGGATAGGGATCGATATTTTGATATGGCTGGCTCTAGAACTAGAGGTCATAGTTTGAAGTTTGGTAAAAAAACTTCTTCGCAGGATGTAAGGAAATACTTTTTCAGTGTAAGAGTAGTTGATATTTGGAATTGGCTAAGCGAGGAGGTAGTTAATGCTATCTCAATCCATAGTTTTAAGGACAGGTATGATAAGTATCACTAAGTATAAAATGGAACCGATGAGGAGACTGGAAGATACGAGCTTTGGGCTCTTTCCCGTAAACACAATTAGGTAATCACAATTAGGTAATCACACAAGTGGGTACAAGTGCAAGATGGCCCAAGCTTGACTACTCGGTGGCAGGAGTACAACTTCAAGAGACAGAGAATGAGAGAGATCTAGGAGTAAACATACTGGCAGATTTGTCTCCAGAAATGCATATAAATGGCATAGTAAAGGCAGCATATGCTTTCTTAGCAAATGTAAGGGTAGCCTTCAGGCACATGGACAAGGAAATGTTCAGAAATATTTATGTAACCTATGTGAGGTCAAAACTTGAATATGCAGCCCCCTTTTGGAATCTCCATTTGAAAAAGCACGTAGCTAAGCTTGAAAAAGTTCAAAGACATGCCACGAAACTGGTACCAGAAATACGCAATCTCAGTTATGATGAGAGGCTGAGGGAATTAGACTTACCATCACTCGAAGCTAGAAGAGTGAGGGGGATATGGTGACAGTCTTTAAATTCCTTCATGGTAGGAAGTAGATGCCAATACCTTAGACACATTCAAATGTAGATTTGATAGACATATGACAGAGGTAGGGTGGGTATGAATAGGTTAGTGCTTATTAGAAAAATCATAAACAGAAAAATAGAATAAATAAGTAGAGTAGAATAGAATAGGTTAGACATGCTGAAAATACAATTCAAAAATGGAGCTGCCTCGTGTGTGCCAGTAGACATGTTGCAGTGTCCTCTATTCTTATGTTCTTACGTTCTTATGATAGAGTGGATAGGGATCGATATTTTGATATGGCTGGCTCTAGAACTAGAGGTCTTAGTTTGAAGCTTGGTAAGAAAACTTCTTCGCAGGATGTAAGGAAATACTTTTTCAGTGTAAGAGTAGTTGATAATTGGAATTCGCTAAGCGAGGAGGTAGTTAATGCTATCTCAATCCATAGTTTTAAGGACAGGTATGATAAGTATCACTAAGTATAAAATGGAACCGATGAGGAGACGGGAAGATACGAGCTTTGGGCTCTTTCCCGTAAACACAATTAGGTAATCAATTAGGTAATCACACACACTCACACACACTCACGAAGACCGTTATTTTCTTTGTAAAGGAGATGACCAAGTAAAAGCACACACAAGTCACAGTTGCTTCACCACAATCATCTTCGTTTCTTACAAACATGCTAACAATTTCTTTCCCTGTATTCTTACTCCTTTCACAACCACGCACGTTCAGAGAGCCAATTTGTAGGGGTCTAGCAGGAGTTTTTTTTTTTTTTACCAAAATTCCCTCGTAAGCTTTGACTCTGTGGGATGACTGCAACTTTTCGACATGCAGGGGAAATGGAGGCGGCATTCTTGTCTCCTTCCCAAGTGAGGGAAGAGTGAAATGCTGAGTAAGAGGGCTAACATAATTTAAAAGAATTAAGCTATGGAGTTTATCAATATTCTCTTATAATTACTTAACATTTATGTCAACCGAACAAGGAGAATGAAACAATCCTGCTCAATCTGCCATAGATGACACCGATTTAATGTTTTGAAAATATCACTATAACAAGAATGAACTTACAGTACCAACAGTCATGTAGTGCTATGGTAGCTATAATGATAACTTACTCTAATATTGAACTAAATTAAGATTATTAGGACTTATGAGAGTATAATGATAAAAGCTTATAAACTCTCTCTACGCTGATACAGATGGGGGAAGGATTATAAACACAGTGTCAAGAACTGCCCAACTTATCACATGAAAAGATAAACTTCACAGAGAAAGTGAGAACCAATAAGCCTACTCTATTGGGATCTGCTTCTTTACCATGATACTCGTACAGTCAAAGGAAGAAGTGAGGATTAAGTTACATATAATGTTTTCTACATTAAGTAAATGTACACGTTGATGATCTAAATGAGAGATGACAAGTTTAAATAATACTTGTTGAGAAGAAAGTGCATATGAGTTCAGTAGGCTAATAAGAAAGTTACTAGTTCAAGTGGGCAAGGAAGACCATGGTTGATTCAGGTGAATGTTGGATTAAGTCAAGGATGTGCTATGTGTAAAGGATATTTACCAGGGAATAGGTAAACAAATACTAGGGTCTACATGTCCTTTGTTCTTAAATCTATTAAGACACTCTTTATCTAGTATTTCTAGAACTATCCAGCTACAACAGTTGCATCTGTTGTTCATTATCTTCTGAAGATAAAAGACATAAATAAGCTCATAAATAATATAAGAGTCCTACATAAGGATGTTGTAAAATATATATGATGAAATTACATAATATATAAATATACAGCAGAATTATGGGTTATAATCATTCATGAAGAGTAAGTCATCACATTCAACGCAGTCTGTATTGAAATAAATATACATTAACACCATATTAACATTATTAGTATCTCTTCATTCCAATATTAGTATTTTTATCTATTCAAGGGAAGATTTCCTATATAATAAGGGTTTTCAAATTGTCCTTCTAAACAATTTCTCCACAAGTAATCTCTACAATTATCTGAATTCTGTCCTTAACAATTTCTCCATAAGTAATCTCTACAATTAACCGAATTCTACTTTAACAAATTCACTACAAATATTCTCCACAGCTACTTGATATCTAATTTGACAAGGTCATTATAAGTCTTCTCTAAAACTGATATCTATTTTAACACGTTCACTATAGGCTTTAGCTAATGCTGAACGAAATCTACTCCCACAAGTCTACTTAAAGTCTACTTTAACAATTTCAGTACAGATAGTCTCTTAATCTTTTTTTTTTATATCCACTAACAAGCTCCCTACGAGTATGTTCTAAAGCTCCTTAAACTCTATCAAAAAGCATTCATGTAGTATGCTAGCCAATGGCACAGATGTCCGTTCCGACACTACAGGTCTTTTGGAATTAAATTAGACCGTCCTGGGTAGCTCGATGTAAAGACTTCCTTCATTTACGGTTCTTTTTCTATGCCTACCAAATATTCTTTGATATTCGTCACACATCTCTAATTTTCCCTTTACACCTAACAAGCCACAGCACCCCCTTTTCTGTTTCTCTTTGCTTGGTTTTCAACCAATCCAGGCTCAATGAGAGTTATTTCTGCGTCCGTTCTTGTGTCACACTCATAAAGAAAAAAAGTTAAGTACATGTATAATCTAAAGCAGTGGTTCCCAACTTTCTTTTAGTCATTCCTCACCTAAGCATTTCTACAATCCTGATCCCCTCCCGTGACATTAAATTCTTATTATTCAGAAAGTGAACTCCTATTCACGCGGAGGAAGCCTAAATGGCCATTAACTTGATCTAAACTACCTTCCAAAGAAGACATCAGTGAAAGAGAAAAAATAAATGAACGAGAGGACAGTTGAAGGATTGAGGTAGAAATCACTAAGAAATTGTTAATGAAAATAATAATAATATGAAGTGATACGAATCCCCCCCCCCCAGCAAATAGAGCTTCAAAACATATAACAGAGAACTGAAATGCATAAATATGAAATAATTAGGTACCAATTTAGTCAGCTTCAGTCTCAAGTCTCCTCGTTTAGTGATATCAAGTCGGTTTCTTTTCTTCAGTAGCAAATCATTAACAGCATTAAAGTCACATTCAGCTAAAAATGAAGATGGGAACGGTAACAACAGCTTTCTTGCAAAGTTGGTTGAATTTGGGTATGTTGTCTCTATCGCATCACTAGACCATGCCATTGCTCCTTTTATATTGATTAAAGTTTTAATTGACCCATCACATTTTCATATCAGAGAGTTCTCCTTGTCACTGCACTGAAATATCAGATACATCCAGTAGCACTGGCTGCATCACCCATGTTGGAAAATCAATTTGTTTTATACCAGAAAATCTTTCTTTCAAATCAGAGGCAGATTTTTTCAGATGATCCACAATGCCAAGTACAGCAGCATTAGTCACCTCACATTTTTTTTTAGGCAATGAAATTAGTAAATTTTTTTGACAGAAATGCGTTTTTGACATAACTCTATTAATGTAATGAAACCAAATAACTTCGCCTTTATTTATTCCTTGAAGTTGTTTATTTAAAATATTCGGTTTTTCAAAGATATATACTAAACAACTCACAAATGCTTTTCCATCAACGGCTACTAGGCGTTTCATTTCAGGATTATCACTTCAAAGTCACCAAGAACATCAAATACTTTTATGAATCTTTTCAAGCAATTCCCCTTTCGAGCCACCTTACCCCAGTGTGAAGAAAATGTCTCAAATGGTCTGCATTATTATCTTCACAAAATTGCTTGAAGAGATGTTCACATTTGGCATTAGCTTTGATGGCATTAATACATTTTATAACTGATTTTAGTACCCCATTAAGAATAAGTTCTCTCTATGAATAACACAGTGCACAAAAGGCATTTCTGGATTCTCATCTTTCATCAATTTTAAGCAGCCATTTTTCTTGCCCATCATACAAGAAGAATCATCCGCATCACAAGATGTTATGTTTTCCATTGATATATTTTTGAAATCTAAGTGATTTTGTAACTTATATATATATATATATATATATATATATATATATATATATATATATATATATATATATGTATAAATATATATATATATATATATATATATATATATATATATATATATATATATATATATATATATATATATATATCAATGGCGGCAGTGATGCTCTCTACTGAGCTGCAGATTAACATTTCTTCAGCAAATTCATCGTTATCAATATATCTTACATAGGTTATCAATACGGCCTCTCTATCTCTCAGCATCGATTCAACCATTTGTATTGGAAATTTTCTTGAATTCAGCTTTTCTATAAGCTGTTTCAATATTTTCACTCATTTCATCTAGTCTTCTGCTAACAGTATGCTACTGAGTGGCATAGCTTTAACATCTTTGTCATCTTTTTTCCAGAACTATTTTAAGAAATGCTGATATTGAAGGTTTAATTAAATCCTCCCTTAGAGTATGACTTTATTCCAAATTTATCAGTGAGTAAAGGCAAACTATCCTCAAGAGATGGATTCTGTTTTATGTAACGAACTCCCTTTTCTACTAAGGGCTAGGACGGTTGCCTTCTTACGAAGGACTTGTTTTGGCAGATGTAATTGTTACCCTGAGAGTATGCCCTTACTAACCTCAGTCCGTGACGGGGCGCGAACCCTCGACCTGCCGCCTCAGAGTCGCAGACGCTACCATTTTGCCACGGAGACTACAAACAATCCCCAAGAGAAAGCTTGACAATAACAGTTTGTGCAGTCAACAGAGGCTTTATTGTTAATCTTTTTTTAAAAACTTCTCCCTCAAAGACTTGAAGTAATTTAATCTGAATGTACATATGCACCATGTTTCACCTTCAAATGCACCTCAAAATAACCTCTTTTCATTGACTCGTTGGTCAAGCATTGTTGGCATAAGAGACAGAAATGTGACAGTTCATCATGGGTATTGGGTATGAAACCACATTCTAAATATTCCTTTGAATATTGACAGTTTTTATGATTGTGACACCAGGAAAAAAAACAAAAAGCCTGCCCTCATCGAGCTAGTCCACGAAGGAAACTTGAAGTAAAAAGGAACAGAGTTGGGGAGTGTCGTGACATGCCAGATTCCTTGCTCTACTCATTTCTTGCATAGGGTTTGTGACTGAAAGAAATAAATGTGAGAAAAACGTATGATATGAAATGCACTTGGATGGTTGTAATAATGGTGATACACTATATATATTTATATACTGTATATGAAGTCCCTAGAATCATAAGGTACATTCCTCTACAAAATAAAATAAGAAAAAGAAAAATGCTTTTAATATTTTCCTAATTTCAAAATACAATAACTTTCAAACTATTGGAGGTATCCCATTTTGTGTTTTCAAATGTAGCTAAAAGCATCTACATTAACATATAAACACTTTTATTTTGAAAACCGTGTGGTATTTTGAAGCTAAACACTTTACATGCGTTTTACCCTAACCATGCGATAATGCACTGCATCATTTTGTTAAAACAAAATAGTCACATAATATTATATAAAAATGCACAGCAATACGAGATTGTGGTGGACACACGGCCAGACATAAACACACTGAGAAGCTAGCCGAGCACTTAGACGTGTTGATTGGTCAAGAAAACATGGCTTGGGCCACCAGATTGGCTCGCTGATTCAAGTCGACATGCGTCCCGCCCTCTCATTGGTTAACTTAATAAATACACAAATATTTTTATGTATGCATATTTAATATGCACTGTATGTATTAACTCACACATGAACTCCCACTTCCACAGACTCACTAGAAAAAAAATAACTTATTAACACGTTGCCCCCCTTAAAAATCAAATTGCCCGCCTGTGGAGCGTGCGCCCCACGTTGGGAACCACAAATTAAAAGCTACTTAAAAGCTGCTCTTAATAAATTCATACCAGATATTCCGTAAAACTACCAAGTTCACTACAATTATTGTACAAAACTATTAAACTATTCTAAATCTTCTTGAACAAGTGCAATACATGCATTTTAAATCTTCTTGAAATCTACCTTAACAAATTAATTACAAGTATTTTCTCAAAATGACATGTCCACTACTTGTATTCTCAAACTATTTTAACTTTAGATTTGCAAGTTCACTACAGATATTCTCTAAAACTGAACCAGTATATAGCATTGATGAGCGCAAAGGAGAGTGGAAAAACATATCTTGATATTCTGTCAACCATAAGAGCCCTTGCTCTTCTTTTCTGAGCTGGTGTTGGACCCGCTGGTTTCGGAGGTTCTCCAAGCAGCATTCGTTGGCTTTCCTAAAGACATAAGAGGAAAAAAATGGCTCTCTGAATTCTTTGGAAAATTTCTTTTTGTCTGTAATACTGTTCACTGCTAAAATATAATGGGATAAAGACTACTGTTGGAGAGAGGGAGACGGTGCAAATGCTAGAAAGAATTGAGGTTTTCCTGAGACGGTGTGGGGGGGAAGTTAGCTGGTTTCCCCAAACTAGGTTTAGTTCACGCCCAGATAAGAAATGTGTTTTTTTTCTTTTATTTGTTTCGGGTATTTTTTTTACTTGAAATATTTTGGAGGTGTGAAAGCAAACACTTACCAAATAAAAAACGTAGTATATTATTTTCCTTTCATAAGAATCTTACCCACTTACCCCGTGGATGACCCAGACAATGGAAAGGGAGGGGGACTGTTTTGGGATGAGAGGTCCTTGGTGAATGTTCTTATGCTTTGACTAGGCCATCCCCCTTACAAAAGAAATTGCGGCCATTGTATGTGTATGTAAGAGTGGATGATGGATCTTGGAAAAAAGAGTAACCTAATCTAACTGAAAGCCAATCTAACCTAACACTTCCTCACCTAACATATCGGTATCCAACCTAACCTACGCTCTAAGTATTTGGTGGGTTATTTAACTTTACAAGGGGTTCTTAGGTTACTCATCTTAACAAGATGCTGGATTATTATCTACTTGCCTTGATAGCAAGCTCCGTCACCTTACTGGCCTTGGGTTCAGGTTTAAGATTCGGTTTGGCCACATCTCCTGATCCATCGCCGAGAATAATATTCACAATCGCATACTCAATCAGTGCCATGAAAACAAAGCTGGAAGACAAATAAGTTTACTTAAGTCATTTATACAATTATTTTTTCATCGTTTTGCCTCATTTTATATGCTGTTATTAACCCCCATTATGGGGATTGACAAAGACAGATTGAAGTTGGGAAATTTAGGCTGGATACCCTTTCTAACTCCCCGCGGTGGCCTCAAATGCGAGTCTATTACCTTCCGTGTCTAGTAGTCTATCAATGAGTTTAAGTCTTCCCCATTTAAAGAATTAATTAAAAGATCAAATAAAGTATTTTTGATTTCCCGAAATAATTACTTTGCCAATCAATAAATACCTTATAATACCATTGAGCAAATAAATCACTTATAATACAAATAAAATCACCATAAAAGAACAGAATCAGTAAAACAATAAATATTAATTGATACAAATATAAACAAAAACTCACTAATTATTTTCTGCACGTCATACTGAGATATTAAACACCTACAACATCTTTGTCATTTTCTGCAAACAGTGTTTAGCAAACTCTTACGCTGTTTATACTACACTTGAAAACCACCAATAATGAAAGCATTATATACCTTTCTGCACGTCACACTAAGTAAACTCGTGGGGCATAAGGCTGGGCATCCAACCTTCATTTCCTAGATCCAATATGTCTGTTATTGTTGTTGTTGTTGTTCCGGTTTTACGTCACGGACTCCCTTTTCTACCAAGGGCTGGGACGGTTGCCTTCTTGCAAAGGACTTGTTTTGGCAGATGTAATCGTTACCCTGAGTGCATGCCCTTGCTAACCTCAGCCCGTGACGGGGCGCGAACCCTCAACATGTCTGTGTCCACCCCTATTCAAATAGGTGCTAACTGTGACCCACAAAACAGTACATAAATATTATAATTAATAATAATAATAATAATAATAATAATAATATAAATAATAATTATAAAAATAACAATACTACTACTACTACTACTACTACTACTACTACTACTACTACTACTACTACTACTACTACTACTACTACTACTACTACTAATAATAATAATAATAATAATAATAATAATAACAATAATAATAATAATAACAATAATAATTATAATAATAATAATAATAATAATAATAATAATAATAATAATAATAATAATAATAATAATAATAATAATAAATGTCAGTACATTAAGATCAAATGTATTTGGATTGTAGATAATATGAAGAACATTACCAGAGTTACAGAATTTTCGTTGATCGAGATTTTGGTTATTAATTAGAGAGAAGAAGATGATGTAGAAACTTATAAATATATTTTTGGTTTAGGTTTTTCCACTTAGGCACGTATCCTGAGCACTCATGAGGAGGAGAAAGAAGAAGAAGAAGAAGAAGAAGAAGAAGAAGAAGAAGAAGAAGAAGAAGAAGAAGAAGAGAAGAAGAAGAAGAAGAAGAAGAAGAAGAAGAAGAAGAAGAAGAAGAAGAAGAAGAAGAAGAAGAAGAAGAAGAAGAAGAAGAAGAAGAAGAAGAAGAAGAAGGGGGGGTGTGGGGAAGGATAAAAATAAGAAAAAATTAATTAGCAGAAAAAAGAAAAGGAAGCGAAGAAGATAACGAGATCAAATGAAAACCGAAGAAGAAGAAAAACAGAAAAATGCGAAACTGGTAAAAGTGATAGAAAGAGGAACCGAAAGAATAGAAGTAGAGGAAGAGAAAAGAGGAAAGAAAAGGTGAGGAGGATGAGGAAGATAAAGAGAAGACAATGGGATAGAAGAGGAAGTCATAAGAGGAAAAGAAAGGTGGAGGAGAAGGGAGGAAAGAGGATGTGAGAATAAATGAGAGAAAGACAATTGGAAGGTAGGAAGGCTGGAAGAGAAGAGGAGAAAGAATACAAAAAAAAGAAAGTGAAGTTGAAAATGGAGAGCAAGAAAGATCGAGAGGAAAGGAAAGAAAAAAAAAAGGGAAATAAAAGAAAAGACAATAGGCTAAAGTAACAGAAAATAGGGGAGGGAGGCTGTGAAACGAGGGAAGTAGATTAAGAGATATGTAGATAGGAAGATAGGTAGATATAAGAATAACATGTTAAGAAAATGAGAAACAATAGATAGATTGGTACTTACACCGTGCACGAAGACATAAATATATCTATGGTCTTGATATAGGATACAGGTGGTAGAGAAGCTTGAGATTTGGCCTGCTGAGTGAACAGGGTCAATAATGAGGTCACACCAAGGGTCACTCGGGCTGGAGCAATTTCAGGTTTGATCCAAAATGACACCCACTGAAATCATAACATGAATTTACTTTCATATCACAAGAATTTCTAAGCATACAAAGACTAACCGAACTGACACAGAATATGCTAGAATCTAGCGTTTCAGTGTTTTACTTTAATATTTATATACAATTTATCACTAATTTAATTTTTTTTCTCTTTGTACTTATGACAGTAGATAGATGAAAGAGAAGCTCTTAATACATGTAGAAACTTATGGAACTGGCATAGAACCTACTAGAATTTAGAGTTTTATATTTTCACCCACTTCAGCTTGTTTACTATATTTACTTATGATAGAAGTGAACAGAAACATTGTTGTTCATAACGGATATACCTTTCTCCATGCCTGCTGAGACTTGGAAAATTGGTACAAAAGTTACAAACCTCTAGAATGACATTCACAAAATCATTCTCTTCTTACTTTTACCCTGTATAGAAGTTACTGGCTTCTAGATATTCACATAAACATTATCTTATTACTTTTACCTGGCATAATAGTTACTATCTTCTAGATACTCACATAAACATAATCTTATTACTTATATTAGTCATATTTTTCAAATGGAATTACAGAAATGTCGGCGAAAATGACTAAGCGAAAGTCAAAATGACAAACAATGACTATACTAGTGAGATAATTAAGCCATGAGACATTATTAGAGATAGAGAAAATGACAATGAAATACTATAGTGAGAGCATTAAGCCATAAGACTTAAGACATTACTTACAGACATAATAACAATAAGGCATGTAGGAATGTAAGTGTGGAAGACATAATAACCAAGACGTCTTTTTAATGTGAAAATTACTTCCAGGCAAGTAAAATTGCCTTTTTAAGCAATTAATCAATCAGCCAATCATCCGATCAGTCAGTACAAAAGAAAGGCATATTTATAAGTGAAAATCAATCAAGAAATCAATACAAAAGGAATAAAGTGAAAATAAACAAAAGATTACATATTGCATTACATAAAATCAGCAGGTAATCAGTAGTAGCAGAAAGTAGCAGTAAAAATGTTTACATTAGCAGTTGTAGCAGCGATAATTTTTACATTTATTAGTTGTAGCAGTATATATATATAACAGTTTATAAAATTTTAGAAGCAAGACGTAGCGGCAGGTGTAGAAGCAGATGTAGCAGCAGATGGAACAGAAGTAGTAGCAGCAGAAAAGTAATAGAAGCACAGCATCACCAACATCCAGCAGACATGTGGAAATAGAAAACAGAAATCTAATAGAATTAATGTTGTTTTGCCATTTTGTGTCATAAGATATCCTCATTCGGGCGGAGGTGGAAACAGACACGTTGGAGCTGGGGAATTAAGGATAGGAGCCCTTCCTAAAGCCCGGCGTTGGGTTTGAACGCGGGTTTGTCAATTCCTGAGTCGAAATTTGAACCTTTGGGGTAAAAGGTTAAGGTATTGAAGTCACCTTCTTCTTCTTCTTCTTCTTCTTCTTCTTCTTCTTCTTCTTCTTCTTCTTCTTCTTCTTCTTCTTCCTCTTCATCATCTTCTTCTTCATCTAATGTAATAGAAAACCTCTGTCATCTTAGCAGATTCAGTGACTGCACCGATAGAATAAGCAAATATATAGTGATCAAAGCAAATTCTAGATATTTATACGAGCAAAATATATTTATAAATAATATTAATACTAACTAAATAAAAAACAAAATTAACTTCAAATAAAATAAGCTCAGATACTATTAGTCAACTCAACAGGGTTTCAGAGGACACCATCGTGATGCGATGTGAGCTTTTGGTGGAACAGAATCCTCATGCACATGGGTGTCTATAAGGTTTTCAGATACTCGTTCCTTAAACATATATTAAAAAAAAAGATGAATATATATATATATATATATATATATATATATATATATATATATATATATATATATCATATATACATATATATATATATATATATATATATATATATATATATATATATATATATATATATATATATATATATATATATATATATATATATATGTATATATATATATATATATATATATATATATATATATATATATATATATATATATATATATATATATATATATATATTTATATATATATATATATATATATATATATATATATATATATATATATATATATATATATATATACGCACACACACACACACACACACACACACACACACACACACACACACACACACCTCGCATACATAAAATAGTTCCTGTATCAACCTACAGGATCCAACTTTAAGTACAGTTATTATTGCTGACTAAGGGAAAATGACAAGAAATATATTGCTGACCTAGTCAACACGGAGAGCTTAACTATTCTTATATCTAATATCGACAAAGGTACCTTTTGGCTGACAAGGTCATCTTGACCTTGACAGGCAGGAGGAAAGCTTAAAACAAACAGAAAAAATTGACTCTCTTCCATAAACAACAAACAATAACAGAATCAACAACTAATAACAATAACAATATCAAAAACATCAACAAACACAACTACTATTACCACCAACTCCACTTCGTGTTCCTCTTTAACGGCTATTCCCACGCTTACATTGGGTCACTATCATCTCACTTGGTCTTTGATGGCTAGAGTTTACTTCTAGTTCAAAGCTTACCGGTTGGATGTCAATACTGAGAGCAACACTCTCCTAGCATTCGAGTTTAGGACTGACACTGAAATGAGTTGGCTCACTCCTCTCTCGGCCTAGTGCCCACCCAGACACCACCACTACATTTATCCTAGCTTGCCATTGAAAATTTACAGAAAATGCTTAGTCCACCAGTGACCTAGTGCCCATCCAGTCTCCAACCCTCTACATTTATCCTGGCTTGGCACCGACAGTGGACTGATACGGTTATACCCCCTTTAATGGGCGCCTTTACAGTTACCAACCCTCTACGTTTATCCTGGTTTGGGACCGGAACTGAACTGAGCTGGCTCTCTCCCCCATGACTAGATGCCTTTGCAGCACATCAACCCTCTATATTTATCAAGACATGGGACAGAGACCGAGATGAGTTGGTACGCTCCCCCCATTGGCCCTATTCCCGCAAGCTCAACTAGGTAATCACACATATACACACCTGTAGGATACACTTGCGAGCAATCTGAAGTGTAATTTCGGGTAATATCTTGCTGAGGTAATTCTATGCTCTCGTCCACAGCTAACGGGACATCTGGATCCCACTCGAATACAAGTTCCTCTGTCGTATGTGACACTGCAATAATAAATAATAATAATAATAATAATAATAATAATAATAATAATAATAATAATAATAATAATAATAATAATAATAATAACAATAATAATAATAAAAATAATAATATTAATAACAATAATAATAATAATAATGATTATAATAATAATAATAACAACAACAATAATAATAATAATAATAATAATAATAATAATAATAATAATAATAATAATAATAATAGTACTGCTACTACTACTACTACTACTACTACTACTACTACTACTACTACTTACTACTACTACTACTACTACTACTAATAATAATAATAATAATAACAATGCAATTCTCCATTATTTGTTTTTCCATGCCTATATCAACACCAAATATTCTCCGTTATTTGTTACACATCACTTAGTATCCCTTTACATCTGACAAGTCACAATCCTCCCATCTGTTTCTTTTTGCTTTATATTTTCTTCGTGCCCAGGTCCGATGAGGGCAGATTTTAATTTTTTATTTTTTGGCCCGTCCTGGTGTCACAATTATAAAAGAAATTAATTCAAGTTAATATCAAGATAACAGAGTCGGTAAAATGGCAAAATTATTATTACTTTACTTACAGCTTTCCATCTGCAATTTGCACTCTTGGGTGTCGTGTGGATAGATGGCAAAATTCATGGCACAAGACAAAGTCAGTGTCAGCCTATAATAAGTAGAGATCATGTAAATTAGAAGATTATATATATATATATATATATATATATATATATATATATATATATATATATATATATACATATATATATAAATTAAATAAATATATTTTTTGTACATCTACTACTACTACTACTACTACTACTACTACTACTACTACTACTACTACTACTAATAATAATAATAATAATAATAATAATGATAATAATAATAATAATAATAATAATAATAATAATAATAATAATAATAATAATAATAATAATAATAATAATAATAATAATAATAACAATACTACTACTAATAATAATAATTATGATAATAATAATGATACTACTACTGCTACTACTACTACTACTACTACTACTACTACCACTACTGCTACTAATATTTAAAACACTAGTCAATATCATCAGTATATAGACGAAGACGAGAGGAAAGGAAAAAAAGTTATCTTTTTAATTCTTCTTCTTCTTCATCTTATTCTTCTTTTTCAGCTTCTGTTCTCATACCCCCGAGCTCCTTTTCAAACTTTTAGCTGACGAGGCAATTCCTTTATTCCGAGAATAAAAATCAGCCATCGTTGCAATTGTGCTTCATGGAACAAGAAGACCTGAAGTTAACTCCTTCTAGTAAGATAAAACTCACTATAGTGGGTTGTAAATCTGGGGCAAATCAAAGGGTGCAAGTGAGGAATGAGGTTTGATCTTCTTTGTATTCTCGTAAGATAAAACTTACTACAGTGGGTTGTAAATCTGGGGCAAATCAAAGGGTGAAAGTGATGAATGATGTTTGATCTTCTTTGTATTGTTAAATTAGTGAAGAATGAAGAGTACAAGAGAGGATTAAACTTTTTACATGGGTGAGTTTAAACATCTAGTGAAAATTGAAGTGTAAGACAGGACCAAGCATTTCACTCTGGTCTAGTGAAAACTGAAGAGTGCAGGAAAGGACTAAAGCTTTTCAATTGGGTCGAGGCAAAAAAAAAAAAAAAGTAGTGAAAAATGAAGAGTGAAAGAGAGGACTGATATTTGATATTTGTGTAAAATGATTAAAAAATGAATATTACCAGAGGTTTAAGTTTTGATTTGGTAGAAATACAGCTTCTGGTACTGCTTGAGGATGTAGTGATCTATAGATGCGCTTATTTAGTTCAGTAAATAGATAATCCACAACCAGAAACTAGTTCCATTACTAAGATAACTTGTAAACGTACCAATGATAATATTCTTGTAACAGGTAGGAGAACTGCGATATGCTAATGGTGCTGTGGAGGATGCTAGGAGCTGTGGCTTCGCATGGTATACTCGCTGCACAGAACAGCATCAATGAGAAGTAATTTATGGTTTATAGGAATTGTATCCTTCTACTTGATAGGGGAGTTGCTTTGGTCACAAGCTAATGAAACATTAATCTATAGACATGTTTAGTTAGCTACACAGAGGAGTTCATAGATTCTTCTTCTTCTTCTTCTTCTTCTTCTTCTTCTTCTTCTTCTTCTTCTTCTTCTTCTTCTTCTTCTTCTTCTTCTTCTTCTTCTATCATCCTTGCTCAGCAAAAATGGACGTTCGGCAAACGTGAGTTATCGAGATTTCATCCGTTTTCTCCTCCACTTGAATTCTCTCTCTCTCTCTCTCTCTCTCTCTCTCTCTCTCTCTCTCTCTCTCTCTCTCTCTCTCTCTCTCTCTCTCTCTCTCTCTCTCTCTCTCTCTCTCTCTCACACACACACACACACACACACACTAGCAAATTTTCATATATACATATAACGTTGAATGTGACCGCTGATTTCATATTAGCACTTTTCTTTTGTACATACATGTGCATGGCCCCATTCCCCTTGCAAGGGAGGGGGGGCTGAGCCAAGAAACACGCATTCACCACGATCCACACATACCTCAACTACTCCTCTTAGCTCCTTGGGGATAATGGGTTGCCACATTTTCCCCCTACCACTCTGATTGGGTTACCCACAAGGTATGCCGGCAAATATATTCTACAGTGAGGCCCAACAGCCGCACTTGGTTTACCCCAACTCCTTCATCACATGGCAACTCCTCCTAACACCTGTCCATCACAGTTCACTGAGCTAGCAGGTGCGAGAAATCCCTTTGGCCCGTATCACCTATACACAATTTTCCTCCACTCATTCCCATCTCTTGCATGTTCTCTTCCCTTCTCCACAGACATTCCACATCTCTCCCACTCTCACTCTACTTTCCACTAATGAATGATCAGATATTTCACCACTAGCTCCTCCCAGAACATTCACATCCAATATTCTTGCAAGCACTCTCCTGTCCACCACCAAATAATCCATTAATGTTCTGTCCAATACTCTTCCATTACCTATTCTGACGTATGTATACTTGTGCACATCCTTCTTTTTAAATACAGTATTAGCAATCAACATCTCTCTCTCTCTCTCTCTCTCTCTCTCTCTCTCTCTCTCTCTCTCTCTCTCTCTCTCTCTCTCTCTCTCTCTCTCTCTCTCTCTCTCTCTCTCTCTCTCTCTCAATACACATTCCTATCATTTTTTCTCCACTCTCAATCCTACCAGGCGCTCCATAATTTCAATTACACCATCCACTGGCTCATTCCCTACTCTAGAATTCATATCTCCCATGAACACCACATTCACATTCATTCCCAAGTCTTCCACACACTTGTTCAATTTCATCCAAAATTCTTTTCTTTCTTCTTCACTTCTTTCATTACCAGGAGCATATGCACTCAAAAACGCCCAAACCTCACATTCCAGTTTCGAGATGATCTCCCTTCATATATATATATATATATATATATATATATATATATATATATATATATATATATATATATATAATATATATATATATATATATATATATATATATATATATATATATATATATATATATATATATATATATATATATATATATATATATATATATATATATATATATATATATATATATGCACACACAAAGACTCCCTCCCACAAGTTGCTATCTTATTCGTTCAATTATTACAAGAGCAAGATTTGATTACAAGGTCTCTGAACGAATGTCGGTCGAGTAATCAATAACTCTTCTTCTCATACAAGGCCGAATGAGAAAATATTCTCCTTGTATCCACAGGCAACTTAGCAGCTTTAATGAGTACACTATCAAGTCGCAATAAATCTCTGAATAATAATTCCCCACCTTCAACACGTCTGTGTCCACCCCCATATCGGATGGGGACTAATTATGACAATAAACGCTGTTTAGTATCGTTTGGTAAGGTATAGGTATAGTATTTGGCTTGAAGCCTAAATGTCAAGAGTTCAACTCCTTATAAGTAGCTTGTACGGTTTATCTTCACCAGAACCACGCGATTTTACCTTTAAAAATATACATTCTTTAATACGTATGTTGTTGTTGTTGTTCCGGTTTTACGTCACGGACTCCCTTTTCTACCAAGGGCTAGGACGGTTGCCTTCTTGCGAAGGACTTGTTTTTGCAGATGTAATCGTTACCCTGAGTGCATGCCCTTGCTAACTTCAGACCGTGACGGGGCGCGAACCCTCGGCCTGACGCCTCAGAGTCGCGGACGCTACCGCTTGAGCCACGGCGACTACACATTCTGTAATACGTATGCGAAACGTATATTGATTTTAAACATGGAGAAGAGTAAAAACACCCCAGCACCAATTTTTCCTCAAAATCTCAAAATTTAGCTAGTTAATTATGCCCAGTGCTGTTCATAGCTCATATAAGAAGACACAGAATCCACCAATATATACTTTTGCTCCCAAGTCTGCTTAAAAAGATAAATGATACACTATAGTACATATATTCGTCTCTAAAAAGATCACTGTATTCAACTGATATCGTATAAAAGGAGATTCCTGGTCATCATAAATTAAATTTTCACCCTAAAATCTCTGTTCAAAATATATTTTTTCCCATTAGAAATGTACTTACTTGACCATATACGATTGGATTCGGTTTTACGTCACGAACTCCCTTTTCTACTAAGGGCTAGGACGGCTACCTTCTTACGAAGGACTTGTTTTGGCAGATGTAATCGTTACCCTGAGTGTATGCCCTTTCTAACCTCAGTCCGTGACGGGGCGCGAACCCTCGACCTGCCGCCTCAGAGTCGCAGACGCTACCATTTTGCCACGGAGACTACTTACTTGACCATATACATGATTTTGAAATCATGGTAGAGCCAGACATAGTGGTTTGGAATGGTCATCGTCTGGAAGGAGACTTGTTTGGCGTTTTTAAAGAAACTGTCTGGACGCCAGAGAGCCTTCAGCCAGTCCAAATCCAGAAGCCTGGTAGAAGGAAAAAAAAAGTAATTAAAAGCTGTATTATGTCATTGACGAATTTTATACTTTCCATACGCAGATAAAACAGCCAAGGAAATAATGGAAAAAAATCTACAGAAACTTTAGACACAAAGTTCATTGAGCAACTTATAAAGCAGCATATCGTACTTTCTGTCAATGTACCAACACGACATCCAAAAGATTTGAGATTAACCTCATGTCCATAATTAATTATCTTAAATTCATACTTAAACAGAGATCAAAAGTTTTCAATAAATAAATGAACAACTGGGGGATGACTGAATAACCATGTTTTACAGCACCGTAAAAGAAACCAAAAAACAGCATAAGCAAAAAGCAGAGAGAGGATGGCGTGTTAGTGATGGAAGAGAAGTGGCAATGTACAAAAGTGATTCTTGGAGGGCTCTTGAGAGGAATTATCTACAGTCAATGTCTGAAGGCCCCTATTAGTCGTCCAGTAAGTGAAGAAGAACAAGAGAAGGAGAGAAGAGCAGAAAAGAGGAGGAGGAGGAGGGAGGAGGAGGAGGAGGAGGAGGAGGAGGAGGTAGAAAAAAGAAAGGAAAAGAGAGGAGTAGAAGGAGGAGGAGGGAGAGGAGGATGGGTATGAAAAGCGTAAAAGAAAAAGAATGAGAAAGAGAGGAGTAAAAGAAGAAAAATAATGGAGAGCAGAAGAGGGAGAATGTGAAGAGGAATAACAGAAGAGGAGAAAGGAGTAGAGTAGAAGAAGAAAATGGAGAGAAGAAGGTGAAGGAGAAAATGGAGAAGAACAGAAGAGGTGGTAATAGAAGGAATGCAAATAGAAGGATAGGGAATTGAAATAGCAAAAAAAAAAAAAAAAAGAATGAATAGGAGGAAAAAGGAGAGGATTAGGAAAATAGAAAAGAGGTTAAAAAGAGGGAGAAGAAGTATGATTATAAAAGAATGAAATAGAAGAAACAGAAAGGGCGGAGAGAGAGAGAGAGAGAGAGAGAGAGAGAGAGAGAGAGAGAGAGAGAGAGAGAGAGAGAGAGAGAGAGAGAGAGAGAGAGAGAGAGAGAGAGAGAGAGAGAGCAGAAATAAAAAAAAGAATGAAAAGAGGAAATACAAAGGGAAAACACACACACACACACACACACACACACACACACACACACACACACACACACACACACACACACACACACACATACACATCACATTACCTAAGTTTTTGTGTAAATCGGGGAGAGCTATTAAGCCGTTCACCTGATCCTGTGGTTCCATATATTGTTAAAATCAGTATCCTTCCCATTTATATTAATTTGATAGCTAATTTGAAACACGAAATAATTGAATAATTAAATAAATACCAAAAATACACCTGTCAACAGTACTGAGTTAAGTGGCCAAGTAGTACAGCTGTCTTATTTTCTTCATTTTTTTTTCTTTTCTTTTAGCTTTCTCTTTTACTATTTTTTTTATTTTGTATATATATTGAGTTAAATGTAAAGTCTAATCCTGTGATAAAATATCTTGGTTAGCAAGTGAGTTTATCAGTTAGGAAGAATATATAGCAGAAACAGGTGGGTGCCTCCTCAGACACAAATTAGAATTTTCCTTCAGGTTTGACTTTTGTTTTGTTGCATTTTTTTCCTTTTTCTTTTTATCCTCAAATTACCATAGTCAAATTTTTAAGTTAAGATGTGTGTTACCAGAAAAGAGATAAATTGAGTCACTAAATACCACTTATATGGAGATATAAATATTCTGTGTGAAGCTTAAATAAAAGTTTTTCTCTCTTTTTTTCTCTTTCTCTTCTTCTTTCTATATTATGTGAGAGGGAGAACATAAAAATGAGGCCATCTCTGTCCCAAACCTCTCCCATCCATGGGTTGGGAGGAGGGGTAGCTATTAGGAGACTAAAACAGAAAATCAAGGATTTAGAGGCAATGGTTATAAGCCTTGATGAAAAAATTCGGAATATGGATGGAGAAAAGAAAGAGAATGAAACACTCAGAGAGGAAATAAGATCTTTGGAGGAAGCAAATAAAGCACAAGGGCAGGAGAGAAAGGAACTAGAAAAAAGAATAAAGAAGCTGGAAGGGGAAAAGAGTGAACTAGAAACTAGAATTTCTAAACAAGAAGATAAAAACAAACAGCTGAATGACAACCTAAAGGAATTAGATGTTAGTTTACTGCTCTCTTCTGAGAGAGACGAGATTGCTGCTTGGAATGTCCAGATTAAGAAAAACATTGAACAGTTCAGAAAAGAGTTCCAGGAGCTGAATATGGAAAATGATGCCATGAAAACTTCCTTTGCTGATGCACTAAAGGGGAATGTGGCAGTAAAAGAGGCTGTAAAGGTGGTGGCACTGGGAAACATACAAACAGTTGACTATAAAGAGACAGTAATCGAAAAAATGAAAGACTTTGTGATGGAAAGGGCAAACCCACTCATCAAACAGGCACTTGATAAAGAGAAGACAGTGATAACCTCAGGCATAAGCGAATCCCAGGAGCCAACATGGCAGGGGAGACTTGAAGAAAATAAAGCTAGGGTTGTAGACCTCATAAGAAAACTTGGAGTAGTTTGTGGTCCTGAGGATATTGTAAACATACACCAACTAGGTAAATATTCGAGGGAAGGAAAGCCGAGACCAACAAAAGTAACCTTTGAGAGAGGGGAAACATGTAGGGAAATATTGTTGAGAAAAAAAAGTCTAAAAGACCTTCAAGAATTCAAAGAAGTGTTCATTAGACGATGCAGAACACAGGAAGATATGGGAAAGATCAAAAACTTGTTGCAAGAGGCGAGAAAGTTAAATGAGGAAAGCAATGAAGAAGAGAAGAAAAATTTTCATTTCAGAGTTCTTCCAGACAAAGGGGAGATAAAGAAGATAATGACAGAAGATCAGGGGATGGGGCCTCATTAAGATTGTTATACACAAATGTTGATGGATTAGCTGGTAAGGCAGTAGAATTAAAAGATAGGATTCACAACAGTAAGGCAGATACAGTAGCAATTACAGAGACTAAGTTGAGTGAGGACATAAACAGTGTTACAGTTTTTCCTAAGGGCTTCAGAATACTAAGGGTTGAAAGATCTGAGAGGACTGGTGGAGGGATAGCACTGCTCATAAGTGAAAGGATTCAAGTTGAAAAAATAAATTTGCCTATAGAAAGTGAGTTCAAGGAATTTCTTGTTGCTCGCATAAATACTGGGTCAGAGAGCATTATAATAACTGTTGTATATAACCCACCAAGGAACCAGAATAGGCTTGAAGTTTATGAGGAAAGTCATATAGGTACTATTGAAGTCATAAACTCAGTTGTTAACATGGCACGGGAGAAAAATGTAGGATTTTGATTATGGGAGATTTTAATCATAAAGAGATAGATTGGATAAATCTTGACCCACACAGTGGTGAGGACTCATTCGGGGCAAGATTCCTAGATTGCATACAAGGGAATTTCCTACACCAACATGTAATGGAACCATCGAGGGCCAGGGGTGGGGATGAGCCATCACTACTTGATCTAGTACTCACAGATAATGTGTTGGATATTGAAAAAATTGAGTATGAACCACCAATTGGAAAGAGTGACCACTGTGTGTCGTTGATGGAGTATATCATTGAAGATATTCTGCCTGAGAGTAGAGGCACTGAGGACATGAGGAGGAACTATCCGAAAGGAGATTACATCAGAATGAATGAGCTTTTTGCAGTTATTGACTGGAGAACCTTATTTTACAACAAATCTGTACAAGAAATATATGACATCTTTTGTGAGAAATATGGGAAGATAGTAGATTGCTGCATACCTGTCACCAAAGTAGGTGTAATTCATGCCAGAGAGAAATGGTTCGATAATTTTCTGTAAAAGAGCTAAGGAGTGGAGAGACACATGCTGGAAAAGGTATAGGAGGAGAAACAACATAAATGCCTGGCAAACCTACAAAAGAGCAAGAAATGACTACCTAAGTAAAAGGAGAGAGGCAGAGAGAGACTATGAGAGGGACATCACCGGGAAGGCTAAAGAAATTCCCAAGCTTTTCCACAGCTTTATCAGAGGAAAACTGAAGGTAAAAGAACAGGTTTTAAGGCTAAAGAGAGCGGATGGAAGCATCAATGAGACGGATGAAGAGATCTGCATAGAACTGAACAAGGAGTTTCAGTCAGTATTTACAGTAGAAAATACCCCACCCCCTCAGATTGCAGAGATAGAAGCTCAAGGGCCGGTATTAGAGAACATCAACCTTACAGCCACAGAGGTATGCAAAGTGCTGATGGATTTAGATGTTCATAAAGCTACAGGTCCTGATGACATATCCCCTCATGTGTTTAAAAAATGCTCAAACTCAATATCAGTGGCACTAAGTATCATATTTAAAAAGTCACTGGAGTCAGGGGAGATTCCAAGATGCTGGAAACAAGCAAATGTGATACCTATCTTCAAAAAGGGAAGGAAGGATACGGCTCTGAACTATAGACCAGTTTCCTTGACCAGTATAGTTTGCAAAGTTATGGAGAAACTACTAAGGAAACATATCTCTCTTCACTTGGAATCCTTCAACTTTTTCTCAGTGAGGCAACATGGCTTCAGAGAAGGTAGATCAACAGTAACAAACTTATTAGAATTTTATGATGAGGTAAGCCAAATCTTACAGGAAAGAGAGGGCTGGGCAGATTGCATATTCGTAGACTTCTAGAAAGCGTTTGACACTGTTCCACATGGGAGACTTATTAGGAAGCTGCAAGCAATGGCTAGAATAGGTGGACATGTTTTGGAATGGATAAAAACTTACTTAGAAGGAAGGGAACAGAGGGTTAGAGTAAGACACTCAGTGTCTGAATGGAGAAGAGTTAGTAGTGGAGTTCCACAGGGTTCAGTTTTAGGGCCACTTTTGTTCCTTGTATATGTAAATGACCTACCAGAGTCTGTAAATTCATTCATGAATATGTTTGCAGATGATGCAAAGATTGTGAAGAAAGTAAAAAACGAGAACAATGGTAGAGAACTTCAGGAAGATCTAAATAATCTGCATGAGTGGTCAGAAGAGTGGCTACTGAAATTCATACTTTAAAATGTAAGGTAATGAGAATGGGTACAAGTGCAAGAAGGCCCAAGCTTGACTACTCGGTGGCTGGAGTATAACTTCAAGAGACCGAAAATGAGAGAGATATAGGAGTAAACATACTGGCAGATTTGTCTCGAGAAATACATATAAATGGCATAGTAAGGGCAGCATATGCATTCTTATCAAATGTAAGAGTAGCCTTAAGGCACATGGACAAGGAAATGTTCAGAAATATCTATGTAACCTATGTGAGGCCAAAACTCGAATATGCAGCCCCCTTTTGGAATCCGCACTTGAAAAAGCACATAGCTAAGCTTGAAAAAGTTCAAAAACATGCCACGAAACAGGTGCCAAAAATACGCAATCTCAGTTATGATGAGAGGCTGAGGGAATTAGACTTACCATCACTCGAAGCTAGAAGATTGAGGGGGGATATGGTGACAGTCTTTAAATTCCTTCATGGTTATGATAGAGTGGATAGGGATCGATATTTTGATATGGCTGGCTCTAGAACTAGAGGTCATAGTTTGAAGCTTCGTAAGAAAACTTCTTTGCAGGATGTAAGGAAATACTTTTTCAGTATAAGAGTAGTTGATAATTGGAATTGGCTAAGCGAGGAGGTAGTTAATGCTATCTCAATCCATAGTTTTAAGGACAGGTATGATAAGTATCACTAAGTATAAAATGGAACCGATGAGGAGACGGGAAGATACGAGCTTTGGGCTCTTTCCCGTAAACACAATTAGGTAATTACAATTAGGTAATTACACACACATACATACAGAGAGAGAGAGAGAGAGAGAGAGAGAGAGAGAGAGAGAGAGAGAGAGAGAGAGAGAGAGAGAGAGAGAGAGAGAGAGAGAGAGCAGTGATTCCAAAAGAGAAAAGTAATAATTAATTGAGGATAATTATTTTTACCTGTATTCAGAGTCCATATTTTCAGGGAGTCTAAGTCTGTGGTCACTCCATGTCTGAGAGAAAAATATGTCTGCAGCATATGTCTGAAAAGGCAAAAATATTTTATAGTAAGGCATAGAAATAAACATGTCATATAATCGGGGAAGAAAAAGATCAACTAAAATTAAACTTATGCATATGTAAATAGATAAGTAAAGAACTATGTATATATATATATATATATATATATATATATATATATATATTATATATATATATATATACATACATATATATATATATATATATATATATATATATATATATATATATATATATATATATATATATATACATACATACATATATATATATATATATATATATATATATATATATATATATATATATATATATATATATATATATATATATATATATATATATATATATATATATATATATATATATATATATATACATATATATATATATATATATATATATATATATATATATATATATATATATATATATATATATATATATATATATATATATATATATATATATATATGTCAATAGAGAAATATATGAAAAAAATTATATATTAATTCATTATTTAATAATAAGTGTGAGATGCTCAGGCACTGCAATATACAATTAATATACAAAAAGGTTTCTGAAAAAAATAGATACATATAAAGGAGATAAAAAATATGGAAATAAATATTTTAATAGCATGCTCTGAAATATGCAATTCTTATAACAATAATAATACTAGTAGAATACAAATAATGAATGTATGATTGAATATACACAATATATAAATGAACAATTAAATATATAAATTTTTAATTATATAAATAGATAATTGAGATGCGTTTTCTATATTGTTTATCTAGTTGTATAATTTTGCTGTTACTTTCATCTAATTATTTCTTATTCTCTAATGACTAGGCAAGCTACAACTTCATCTTTGTTGTAATCATTAAGAAAATATATCATAACCCGGTTAGATCAATTGTACGTGAGTCTCAGGGAAAAAATTGCTTGGGTACAGGTTTTTGTTTTAGATTCTCCACCCACGGATGGGTGGATCGGGTCATAGAGGACCCATACCACTGGCTCATGCCCATGGAATCAATTTAGAAAAAACTTGAAAAGCTTAGGCTATGCGTATGGCACATATTATAATTTTGCAACTCTAATTAATGCAAATTAAACTGGAGATCTCTATTTAACATAAAAACTGCATAATATCCCCTTTACCATAGAGTTTTCATTAATGGAATCAATCCCCATCACTGTGACGTGAAAATAAACAATGGTGGGTTTGCCTTCCTTCTTAGGCGGTCGCATTTTATCGTACATTCTCTTATCTTCGGGCATGATATCGTCTAAGGTGATGCTGGTCACTTTTCTCTGTTTGGTCTCTCTGTAAGAAGAAAATCGGAAGCGGTCTATTATCTTCAGATGTCATAACAGTGAGAATATATGTCATAAGATGATTACATATATTAAATAGCAAATAGACCACCCCATTAGGTCGTGTGAAACACTAGATAACTAGAAGGCCAAGCTATAACATGCATTTAAAGGTTGCCGGTGTTTCAATTTCGATATCCATCTGAGATGCTCCTCAGAACGCCAGCCGGGGCAAGCCCCAACCCCCCCACTGTGGTACCCATCCACAGCAGTAACCTTCCCAGTAAACAGCTTAAACTCTTGGTCCTGAGCGGGAACCGATCTGTCGACCTCGCAAATGCGAGTATTTAGTCGATGTTGGAGTTGTAACACAGTTATTTCCATTCTCACTATTGCTGCAATTGTCTTAAATTCATGACAATAACGCAACTCGATGTATTGATAGTTTTAATTATCAAAGCTACCATTCCCAGCCTCTCATTTTGCCAAATGCCTGAAGAACATGATAAATCTTAGCGCAAAGAAAATTAAAGATATATTGGCAGACAACTATAGTTTCTTGCTAGTGTTTTTATGGTGTTCAATTCTCTCTTGTGGTAAGAGAGAATCTCTCCATAGTATTTCCCTGTTTATCATAAGAATCATTTAAATGGGAAATTGGAGGGAGGAGCTCTTAACGTTGCATCCTCTTCTAGTTCAGTTGTGGCCACCCTTCTAGCTTTAGAGGAACACTAACAAAAATAGAGAGAAATGTTTGCAATCATTAATGTGACTGGAATACATTAACACAATGAATGAGTATTCCTTACCTCTCAAATAATGCCAATTCCTCATGCGTAATGCTAAGGACGAAATAAAACGGTCTTATAATATGTAACAGGCATTCCACCACAGCCAGATTTAATACTACTATTACTGCTACTACTACCATTACCACTACTACAACTACTACTACTGCTAATAATAATAATAATACATTACACAATATTGCTCAGTATGTGTCCACTCCTTAAATTATTTTTACTGCCACTGCTACTGCAACTACTGCTACTACTACTACTACTACTACTACTACTACTCGCTGCTACTTCTACTCCTACTACTACTACTACACTAGTAGTACTAGTTGAAGAAGTAGATTTTGCTTTTGTTGTAGCAGAAGTAGCTGAACGACAATCTTTTGAAAGAACTTTAGTAATTAATACTTTGAATTTTATTTTAAGAATTACATAGTAATCACCTTGATAGTTTTTCTAATAAAGATTTTGAATGCACTACGAAAGGGATTACTTTTCTAACTCTTTCTTACAAGAAGAAGAAGAAGAAGAAGAAGAAGAAGAAGAAGGAGGAGGAGGAGGAGGAGGAGGAGGAGGAGGAGGAGGAGGGAGGAGGAGGAGAAGGAGAAGGAGAAGGAGAAGGAGAAGGAGAAGGAGAAGAGAAGAAGAAGAAGAAGAAGAAGAAGAAGAAGAAGAAGAAGAAGAAGAAGAAGAAGAAGAAGAAGAAGAAGAAGAAGAAGAAGAAGAAGAAGAAGAAGAAGAAGAAAAAAGAAGAAGAAGAAGAAGAAGAAGAAGAAGAAGAAGAAGAAGAAGAAGAAGAAGAAGAAGAAGAAGAAGAAGAAGAAGAAGAAGAAGAAGAAGGAGGAGAGAAGAGAAGAAGAAGAAGAAGAAGAAGAAGAAGAAGAAGAAGAAGAACTTACCCTGCACAACTCTCCGTCAGTGCCAGCAGCAGAAGACCTATGTTGAAAATGGCGATAATTGGGGAACCAAATATTCTCTTGATATCTGTGACCATTGTGTTGGTATTCTGTTAGATATATTTACTTTTTTTATTTTTAGTATAAATCCCTGCAAAACGAAAAAATGTTAAGGATGTGGCCGAGTCAGAGCACAGACATTCACCAGAAGCCAAACATATCTAGTCACTCCTCTTAGCTCCTTGGAGATAAACGGTTTCCACAAATTCCCTCCACCACTCTGCTTGGGCCACCCAGGGGATAGGTAAGCAAGAATCTTCTGCCGTGGGGTCCAAATAAATTAATATTGGTTATAATATTATTCCTCTTTATCGCAGCTTTACAGCTTATCATATGAGGTCGCTGTTTCTCACTAGCTTCTAGGAGACTTGCATTTGGTTTGGGCTCAAAAGTTTTGCTTGATGCCTCTCCTGGTACCAACTCTTTCTCATAATCCAGGCTCGAGACCGGCCATGAGTTGAGTTAGCTTTTCCCCGGTGGTTGAATAATCAATAATAACGGTAATAAACTATACACAAGTTTCACTCATAGTGAACAAAGGAAGATCAGGTAAAGATCATCTCTCTCTCTCTCTCTCTCTCTCTCTCTCTCTCTCTCTCTCTCTCTCCTCTCTCTCCTCTCTCTCTCTCTCTCTCTCTCTCTCTCTCTCTCTCTCTCTCTCTCTCTCTCTCTAACTAGTTCGTCAAATTTTACGTGCCACTATTAATCTCTCATTCGAAGGAGAGTAGACACAACAGGTTGAAGCTGGAAAATTAAGGCTGGATGCCCTTAACTCCCTCTTTCTTGCTTATGAATGTGACACCAGGACAGGCAAAAACTGCTCTCATCAATAAAGGCCCGGGCACGAGAAAACACCAAGATTAAGGAAAAAAGAAAAAAGGTTAAGGACAAGGTATAGATGAGGTAATGATACACAAAGGTAAACGACAGACAGAAAAAATAGTCAAAGTAAAGAGGACCTAGAGATATGGAGGATTAGGCCCTGAGATGACGATAGATCTGCTTTCTAAAGGAAGATAGGTCCTAAGAATTTGAAGAGACAGAAGGAGGAAGAGAGTTCCAGAGTCTGGAGGTAGATGGGAAGAAGCAGTAGCTGCACCGACCAATCCGCGAGCTACAAATCTCCCCACAGTACCTGTGAGGTGAGGCCGTTTGCCGATTGCTACGCGTCCTCAGTAGTGGGGGAGGGAGCAGCGATGGAAGTAGTAGCAACGGAAAAGAGAAAGGGATGATACCTCAGGGCGAAGAGAGAGAGAAACCAGATTAGAAGTAAGAGATGGAACATTAATGAGTCTGACTGCCAAAGATTCAACCCTATTATGGAGGTAAGTATAAGAAGAAGTACCCCAGATATGTGAGTAGTATTCTAAGCAGGGATGGATAAGACCCTTATAGATTTTAAGTAACTGCAATGTAAAGAGGAAAAGTAATGATGAAAACGAAAGAGAACCCCCAATTTATTGGTTGAAGATTTAGAAATTTGGATTAGGTGATTCTTCCAAGACAAGTTAAAGGCTATATGGATTCCTAATATGTGATAGACTTAAAGAGGGTAAATTTCGTTAGTTTCGAAGACAATATGATTATCAGGAGGAGATGAAGATAAAGCGATGGCCAGAAACTGTATCATGGAGGCACTGAATTTAACTAAATTTTGAGTGCCCCACTCAGATACCCTCTACAAATCGCAGTTGAGAGTAGAAGAGAGAATGATACGAGACTGATTACAAGTAACAGATGAAGGTTGTGAAGAAAAGGCAGAGGAAAAGTGAAGGGTAGAATTGTCAGCAAAGGCATGAAGTAGAGAGGAAGATGGGGATTGTAGAAGATCATTGATGAAGAGAAGGAACAAAGTATGTGAAAAGACAGAGCCCTGTGGAACACCACTAGTAACAGAGAAAGGGCTAGATGTCGTACCATCAACAACTACAGATATAAAACGTAAAGATAATAATCCCTCTTACAACCAGTCATCAGATTATTTTCATTTCATGGGATCACCTGAAGAGAATACACCTCAGGTTATCGACAGGAGCAGTATTTCCAATTTTATTAACCTAACTTAGTAAGCCAAACCTAACGTATTCTAGTATTATAGCAAAAGTCATACCCCGTTTTCTAACTTGAGGCTTCCCCCCAAGACCCTCTTAACTATTTATAAGTAAGCACTGCTTTTCCATTTCGATAATAAATAGCTAAAAATAAACCAACAAAAATAAGTACGCAAAATTAAGCAAATTAATAAATTGCTAAGTAAGCGAATAAATAGATAAACAAATATATAAATAGCTAAAAATAAATCGCTGAAAATAAATAACTCAAATTAATCAAATAAATGCATTAATAAATACGTGAATATATATATGAATAAATATAGTAATAACATAATTAGTAGTAATAAATAAATAATGAGATATTCTTACTACTAGGAGTTTCTATATTCTTTCTGAAGAATTATAGAAACTTAATTGGTAAACTTTTGGCTTTTACTCAAATTTCATCTTCTATTAGGAACAACTTTGCTTTTTTTTTTTTCTCAGCTCTGTAAAGTTAGTGTATATGATATTCTGTTGTATTTGATAAATAAATTGAAACTCCATCCAGCCTTAATTCCCCAACTCCAACTTATCTGTGTCCACCCCCATTCGAACTGAGATTAATGGTGACATATAAAACGGCACAACACCTGTAGTTTCCATATGCAATACACAGATCAAAGCACAGTTAAATCGTCAGGAGTACATATTGATTATCAAATCAAAAGTTATAAATCTATCCCAATCTACTGTAACCTAACCATATCCAACCCAGACACAAGCTGATTTATATATATTAAACAGAAGACAAAGTATGTTTTTTATGAGTGTGACACCGGGACAAGCAAAAAACTGCCCTCATCAATAAAGGCCTGGGAAAGAAGAAAACATTAAGACGAAGGAAAAGAAAAATGTTATGAAGAAGGCGGAGATGAGGTAATGATACACAAAGGAAAAGGACAGACTGAAATAATAGTCGAAGTACTGAGGACCTAGAAATATGGTGGATTAGGCCCTGAGATGACGATAGATCCGCTTTTTGAAGGAAGATAAGTCAAAAGAATTTGGAAATACAGAAGGAGGAAGAGAGTTCCAGAGTCTGGAGGTCTGGGAAGAAGCAGTAGCCGTACTGACCAATCCGCGAGCAACTTGATTAAATAATCTAGCCAAACCTCTCTTTATCTAACATAACAAGATTACACACACACACAAAACCCATTATTAAGCTGTAAAAAAGTTCAAAGAAAGGCCACGAAACTGGTGTCAGAATACGCAATCTTAGTTTTGAGGAAAGGCTGAGGGAATTAGACTTACCATCACTCGAAGGTAAAGGAATGAGGGGGATATGGTGACGGTTTTTAATTTCCTTCATGGTTATGACAGAGTGAATAGAGATCAATATTTTTATATGGTTGGCACTAGAACTAGAGGTCATAGTTTGAAGCTTCATAAGAAAGCTTCTTTGCAGGATGTAAGGAAGTAAATTTTTAGTGCAAGAGTAGTTGATGATTGGAATTCGCTAGGCGAGGAGATGCTTAATGCTAACTCAAGCCATAGTTTTAAGGACAAGTATGATAAGTATCACCGAGTACAAAAATGGAACCGATCAGGAGATGGGAAGCTACGAGCATGGGGCTCTTTCCAGTAAGTACAATTAAATAATTACAATTAGCTAATTACACACACACAAATATATATATATATATATATATATATATATATATATATATATATATATATATATATATATATATATATATATATATATATATATATATGTATATATATATATATATATATATATATATATATATATATATATATATATATATATATATATATATATATATATATATATATATCTTGCCCCTGGCCGGGGTTTGAATCTAAGACACATAATTACTGTGCCAAGGCACTACCAACTACACCACTGAAGGTCTAAATGAAGAAGCTAACCTCTCAACTAACTTCACCTGGGGAATGAACGCATTCTTCTGAATACACAAACAAACAAACAAACATTTATTTCCATATGACAATGCCTATTCCTTTACAAAACTAAGAGTAAACTTATAAGTAGACATGTAATTGAACTAATAAGTAAAAGGGTAATACATAGTGAAAAGAAATATAGCATTCCTAGAAAATGGAGATTACCTTGAGTTAACAGATACGTATAAAATTATAATAACAATAATCATACTATATTAAAATGGTTATCAATTTAATGTTAACAATAAACTAGTAATAGTAACACTCGATATAGGATCGTTATTATCGGCATCATCACCATATTTGTATTTCTTACAATGGGAATAATTAGTTCTTAACTTAGAAATCAAAGAAGGAGATATCTATTTACATATAGTATTGTTAATGTAAGGAAATTTGCATTAAATCATTCAGTCTGGTTAATGTGTGAGCAGTAATTAATTGTCCAAACAAAAACTATATAGTTTGCCTTTGAGAGCTGTGAAGGAGGTTGAATTTTTAAGATGTTCTGGAATATTGTTCCAGAGTGTTGGCCCTTTAATAGTGATCATCTTTGAACTGCATCTGTGTTTGTTCTCTGTATAAAGAGCTCACTACTCTGTCTTGTGTTGGTTTCCCTTATATCCCTGACTGCTTTGAAATTAAATAGCCATGGTTCAAAATTTTGTATACAAAAACATAAATAGCATAGGTGACCTTGTTTTCTGCCCGCAGCCACCCAAGTTTATTGAGAGCTGGTGTGATGTGGTCATATTTTCTTATTCCTCCCAAGGCAATTCGATCTGCAAAATTAATAAGCTTCTGTATTCTATTTATTTGAGTCTTATTGGTAGCTCCCCATACAGTTGTACAATAATTAAGGTGATATAGGGCTAGAGATTTAACAACCATTATTCCAGTGGTAGTCTCAAAATTGTCTTTTAAACGTGATAAGTACATTACTCTTTGTTCGTTTTACAGCATTTTCCCAATCTCACTTGTGGCTTCATTTTCACATTTAATCAAAATCACATGCTATATAGATATCATCAATGATCAAATAATCACTTTAACAAATGTGAAAATGTCAAACATAATTTGTCCTTGAATGGGATTCAAACTAAGACACAAAATTACTGTACATTCCTTAGCTTAACGGTTAGTTAAGAGGCTAGCTTATTCTTTCAAAACTTCAGTGGTGTTGCTGGTAGCAACAATTATGTGTCTTAGGTTCGAATCCCAGTCAGGGGCAAAATATGTTTCATGTTTTCACATATGATAATGTGTTTATTTAATCACTGTTGATGTCTGTATAGCATGATATTTGAATTAGATGGGAAAATGAAGCAACGAGTGAGGAAGAGAAGCTGTAAAGTGATCAAAGAGTATTCAGAAGAATGCGTTCATTCTCTATCTTAACAGTTAGTTGAGAGGTTAGCTTCTTCTTTGGATCTTCAGTGATGTAGTTGGCAAAACCTCGGCACAGTAATTATGTGTCTTATGTTCGAATCCCGTTCAGGGGCAATATATGTTTCATGCTTTCATATATGTTAATGTGTTTATTCTATTACTGTTGATGTCTATATAGCATGAGATTTGAGAAGCCACGAGTGAGATCGGGAAGAATCTGTAAAATGAACAGTAAGTATTCAGAAGAATGCATTCATTCCCTAGCTTAACAGTTAGTTGAGAGGTTAGATTCTTCTTTTAAACCTTCAGTGGTGTAGTTGGTAGTGCTTTTGTACAATAATTATGTCTTAGGTTCGAATTCCGTCCAGGGGCAAAATATGTTTTGTGTTTTCACATGTAAAGTGTACTGATAAAATGTAAACTTATACCATCTAATCTAACTCCCTTGCCTAACCTAGTATTCTAGCAATAATCAGATATACGTATATCCTAAACAACAGATGTATTAATAATTCAAAAGCTATAAGCATCAAAGTTAACCTGAATTACCTAACCTAGTCTAGATACAACCTTATGTACGTAAAACCCTACTCTTATGGCATTTCTTCCCTCCAAAAGCTGATCTATCGCCATTTCAGGCCATATTTCTAGTTCTCCAATACTTTGATTATTCTTCCAGCCTGTCCTTTTCTTATTGGTTATCATTATCTAAATTCTGACTTGCCCTTTAGCCACTACTTTTTCTTTTTCTTAATGTTTTCTTATTGCCGGGGTATGATGAGGGCAACTTTCTTTGCCCGTCCCAGTGTCATACTCATAGAAAAGTTTATTCTTTTAAATGCAAGTGCACAGGATACTGGCGTCTTTTAAAATTTAACCATCTATTCTTACATAACTTAATCGCAGCCCTGTAACATTCTGGTAACTTGTCAATAAACTTAAATATATTGAGTACATTTTTCAATTACCAACGACCAGAATTTCATACGCTTCATAGGTCTAATATATCATACACTTGGTAAGTCTGTTTTTTCTAAACTCATTTTCAATGAATGATTTTACGTTAATTTTTTACCTTCCCACACCCCAACAAGTGAAATATAAAAAAAACATGGAAATATCTGAAAACAATATCAGCTATCATCTCGTTTCTTAACTTGGAGAACTAACCTAACCAACAAAGACCTATACAAACCTAATTTAATATAACTTCATATATTTCTACTAATTAGAGGTGTGTTAATAAACATCTCCCCATTTTTCCGTTTCCAAGTACATTTTCAGAGTAATAAAGACCATATAATAACATAAAAAAAATGACGTTCACTCGAGAGGTAATGCTTATTGCACCAATGTCTGGTTGATACTGGCGATGAAAATTGATTGAATGTCTCTTCAGCCTCTTCTTCTTCTTCTTATTTTTCTTGATTTCTGTTGAGTACTTCTTACCCCACTCCCCACCCCGTCCTTCAATCCACTCGTATCACTGGTCTTGGGAGATCTTGAATAGTAGAAATTAACATATACGAGTGCTCTCTCTCTCTCTCTCTCTTCTCTCTCTCTCTCTCTCTCTCTCTCTCTTCTCCTCTCTCTCTCTCTTCTCTCTTTCTCTAAAAAAAAAAAGTACTTGCATACACCTACAAAGATTTTTCTTTTTCTCTTACAAATTCAAGCTCTGACCTCTAATTCAAGAGCCACTTATTTCAAAGTAGCACTTCCTATCAATTCCGTCAAATTCAGGAGAAAATTGAAAACAATGACTTTATCAATCCTTTCTCCTCTAGCTTAAATAGGTACCGAGTTTAACTCCATCAGGTTTTCCTCATAACTGGAAATTTGTAAGTCTAAAACCAGCTTTGTAGCAAGTCCTTAAGGCTTAAGCTATTCTCAACTTGATTGCATGATTACAGAAATGCAGATCACAGAAGAGTGCTGCATATTCCAGTTAGGGCCTCACATAAGTCTCGTTAAGATTTTCAAACATTTCTATTGTCCATACATCTTAAGACCTGCAGAGAGAGAGAGAGAGAGAGAGAGAGAGAGAGAGAGAGAGAGAGAGAGAGAGAGAGAGAGAGAGAGAGAGAGAGAGAGAGAGAGAGAGAGAGAGAGAATATATATATATATATATATATATATATATATATATATATATATATATATATATATATATATATATATATATATATATATATATATATATATATATATATATATATATATATATATATATATATATATTCCATGATATGTGTGTGTGTGTGTGTGTGTCTGATTTAATGTCAGGATATCCTTCAAAACCAGAGCAGTGACGAATATCCTGCAAAGTTCTTTTATTAATAATATTTGCATGTTGTTTGCGTGCTTGTTTGTTATTATCTCAATAAGTTTACGGACAAGAGCTTTATGATCACAACTCAACGTCTCCAGTTCAGTTATTGATTCACAGATACATAAAATATTCTCATCTTTCTCTTATACTAAGACTGCATTTTGCCTTTATATTTTCCATGATTAGCAAATACTGTACCAATTACCAGCTACTCTTTCACTAAATAAAGTGTGTGTGTGTGTGTGTGTGTGTGTGTGTGTGTGTGTGTGTGTGTGTGTGTGTGTGTGTGTGTGTGCGTGTGTGTGTGTGTGTGTGTGTGTGTGTGTGTGTGTGATTACCTAATTGTGTTTACGGGAAAGAGCCCAAAGCTCGTATCTTCCCGTCTCCTCATCGGTTCCATTTTATACTTAGTGATACTTATCATACCTGTCCTTAAAACTATGGATTGAGATAGCATTAGCTACCTCCTCGCTTAGCCAATTCCAATTATCAACTACTCTTACACTGAAAAAGTATTTCCTTACATCCTGCAAACAAGTTTTCTTACGAAGCTTCAAACTATGACCTCTAGCTCTAGAGCCAGCCATATCAAAATATCGATCCCTATCCACTCTATCATAACCATGAAGGAATTTAAAGACTGTCACCATATCCCCCTCAATCTTCTAGCTTCGAGTGATTGTAAGTCTAATTCCCTCAGCCTCTCATCATAACTGAGATTTCGTATTTCTGGCACCAGTTTCGTGGCATGTCTTTGAACTTTTTCAAGCTTAGCTATGTGCTTTTTCAAGTGCGGATTCCAAAAGGGGGCTGCATATTCGAGTTTTGGCCTCGCATAGGTTACATAAATATTTCTGAACATTTCCTTGTCTATGTACCTGAAGGCTACCCTTACATTTGATAAGAATGCATATGCTGCCCTTACTATGCCATTTATATGTATTTCTGGAGGCAAATCTGCCAGTATGTTTACTCCTAGATCTCTCTCATTTTCTGTCTCTTGAAGTTGTACTCCAGCCACCGAGTAGTCCAGCTTGGGCCTTCTTGCACTTGTACCCATTCTCATGACCTTACATTTTGAAGTATTGAATTTCAGTAGCCACTTTTCTGACCACTCATGCAGACTATTTAGATCTTCCTGAAGTTCTCTACCATTGTTCTCGTTTTTTACTTTCTTCACAATCTTTGCATCATCTGCAAACATATTCAAGAATGAATTTACAGACTCTGGTAGGTCATTTACATATACAAGGAACAAAAGTGGCCCTAAAACTGAACGCTGTGGAACTCCACTACTAACTCTTTTCCATTCAGACAATGAGTGTCTTACTCTAACCCTCTGTTCCCTTCCTTCTAAGTAAGTTTTTATCCATTCCAAAACATTTCCACCTATTCTAGCCATTGCTTGCAGCTTCCTAATAAGTCTCCCATGTGGAACAGTGTCAAACGTTTTCTGGAAGTCTAGGAATATGCAATCTGCCCAGCCCTCTCTTTACTGTAAGATTCGGCTTACCTCATCATAAAATTCTAATAAGTTTGTCACTGTTGATCTACCTTCTCTGAAGCCATGTTGCCTCACTGACATAATGTTGAAGGATTCCAAGTGAAGAGAGATATGTTTCCTTAGTAGTTTCTCCATAACTTTGCAAACTATGCTGGTCAAGGAAACTGGTCTATAGTTCAGAGGCATATCCCTCCTTCCCTTTTTGAAGATAGGTATCACATTTGCTTTGTTTCCAGCATCTTGGAATCTCCCCTGACTCCAGTGACTTTTTAAATATGATACCCAGTGCCACTGATATTGAGTTTGCGCATTTTTTAAGTACATGAGGGGATATGTCATCAGGACCAGTAGCTTTATGAACATCTAAATCCATTAGCGCTTTGCATACCTCTGTGGCTGTAAGGCTTCTATCTCTGCAATCTGAGGGGGGGGGGGTATTTTCTACTGTAAATACTGACTGAAACTCCTTGTTCAATTCTTTGCAGATCTCTTCATCCGTCTCAGTGATGCTTCCATCCTCTCTCCTTAGCCTTATAAGCTGTTATTTTACCTTCAAGTTTCCTCTGATAAAGCTGTGGAAAAGCTTGGGATTTTCTTTAGCCTTCTCGGTGATGTCCCTCTCATAGTCCCTCTCTGCCTCTCTTCTATTACTTAGGTAGTCATTTCTTGCTCTTTTGTAGGTTTGCCAGGCATTTATGTTGTTTCTCCTCCTATACCTTTTCCAGCATTTGTCTCTCCACTCCTTAGCTCTTTTACACTCATTATCGAACCATTTCTCTCTGGCATGACTTACACCTACTTTGGTGACAGGTATGCAGCAATCTACTATCTTCCCATATTTCTCACAACAGATGTCATACATTTCTTGTACAGATTTGTTGTAAAATAAGGTTCTCCAGTCAATAACTGCAAAAAGCTCATTCATTTTGATGTAATCTCCTTTCCGATAGTTCCTCCTCATGTCCTCAGTTCCTTTACTCTCAGGCAGAATATCTTCAATGATATACTCCATCAACAACACACAGTGGTCACTCTTTCCAATTGGTGGTTCATACTCATTTTTTTCAATATCCAACACATTATCTGTGAATACTAGATCAAGTAGTGATGACTCATCCCCACCCCTGGCCCTCGTTGGTTCCATTACATGTTGGTGTAGGAAATTCCCTTGTACGCAATCTAGGAATCTTGCCCCGAATGAGTCCTCACCACTGTGTGGGTCAAGATTTATCCAATCTATCTCTATATGATTAAAATCTCCCATAATCAAAATCCTACATTTTCTCTCCCATGCCATGTTAACAACTGAGTTTATGACTTCAATAGTACCTACATGACTTTCCTCATAAACTTCTAGCCTATTCTTGTTCCTTGGTGGGTTATATACAACAGTTATTATAATGCTCTCTGACCCAGTATTTATGCGAGCAACAGGAAATTCCTTGAACTCACTTTCTATAGCCAAGTTTATTTTTTCAACTTGAATCCTTTCACTTATGAGCAGTGCTATCCCTCCACCAGTCCTCTCAGATCTTTCAACCCTTAATATTCTGAAACCCTTAGGAAAAACTGTGACACTGTTTATGTCCTCACTCAACTTAGTCTCTGTAATTGCTACTATATCTGCCTTACTGTTGTGAATCCTATCTTTTAATTCTACTGCCTTACCAGCTAATCCATCAGCATTTGTGTATAACAATCTTAATGAAGCCCCATCCCCTGATCTTCTGTCATTATCTTCTTTATCTCCCCTTTGTCTGGAAGAACTCTGAAATGAAAATTTTTCTTCTCTTCTTCATTTCTTTCCTCATTTGACCTTCTTGCCTCTTTCAACAAGTTTTTTTCTTTCCCATCTCTTCCTGTGTTCTGTATCGTCTACTGAACACCTCTTTGAATTCTTGAAGGTCTTTTAGACTTTTTTTTCTCAACAATATTTCCCTACATGTTTCCCCTCTCTCAAAGGTTACTTTTGTTGGTCTCGGCTTTCCTTCCCTCGAATATTTGCCTAGTTGGTGAATGTTTACAATATCCCCAGGACCACACACTACTCCAAGCTTTCTGATGAGGTCTACAACCCTAGCTTTATTTTCTTCAAGTCTCCCCTGCCATGTTGGCCCCTGGGATTCGCTTATGCCTGAGATTACCACTGTCTTCTCTTTATCAAGTGCCTGTCTGATGAGTGGGTTTGCCCTTTCCATCACAACGTCTTTCATTTTTTCGATTACTGTCTCTTTATAGTCAACTGTTTGTATGTTTTCCAGTTCCACCACCCTCTGTGTGTTTTTATGTGTGTGTGTGAGTTTGTCTGTGTGTGTGTGTGTGTGTGTGTGTGTTTAAAAGATACATTTATTTTTCTAACTTATATGTATCACTATTAGTCCCTATTTAAGTGGTGAACACAGAGCAAAAGAAGATGGGGAATTAAAGCTGGATGTCCTTACAATCCCCCCATAGGCTAAAAAGCGGGTCCGTCAGTTCCCGAGTTGAGCATTCCACTACTAGGCTGCGGAAGACCCCAAATGGGAGAGAGAGAGAGAGAGAGAGAGAGAGAGAGAGAGAGAGAGAGAGAGAGAGAGAGAGAGAGAGAGAGAGAGAGAGAGAGAGAGAGAGAGAGAGAGAGAGAGAGAGTATGAATTCGACAGAGCTATCCATAATAAACAAGAGGTCAAGACATGGAGTGCGTAGAGAGAGAGAGAGAGAGAGAGAGAGAGAGAGAGAGAGAGAGAGAGAGAGAGAGAGAGAGAGAGAGAGAGAGAGAGAGAGAGAGAGAGAGAGAGAGAGAGAGAGAATTTTGCAGGGTTTGATATCTACCACTCAGTTACATCCTGTGGAAATGTCGACAGCGTGTGTAATACTATTGGTGAACCATAAGTTAAAAGAAATTCTATTGTATGCAGAAGTGATTTATATACAGTTAATAGCAACATTCGGCTTTATATGTACAAGTGATGGCATTCTCTTCATCAAAGTTATTAAGAAATTAATCATTTATTTACTTATTCATTATATTTTATCTATACATTTATTCATGTAATTATTTTTATTTACTTATTAACGTTTGTTTAATAGCTATTTAATATGTGTTTACTGAACCCAAGTTTCATTATGCGCTCAAAACTACTTTTATTCTTTTATTTCGTGTAAAAGTATACCACACAACCTAACCTAACCCACAGGTACCTCGGGTTAAACTTTCAGTTATCAAATGTTTTCTTATATATTTTGATGTGAAGTGATTTATTGAAGTGTTTGTGATGGTAAATCTTCACTCTCTGTGAAGTTAATTTATTCTGATAGTAACTAGAAACAAAAATGTAGTCACCGTGGCTTTAGTGGTAGCGTCCGCGACTTTGAGGCGTCAGGTCGAGGGTTCGCGCCCCGTCACGGTCTAAGGTTAGCAAGGGCATGCACTCAGGGTAATGATTACATCTGCCAAAATAAATCCTTCGCAAGAAGGCAACCGTCCTAGCCCTTGGTAGAAAAGGGAGTCCGTGACGTAAAACCGGAACCAAACCCAGTGACTAAAAACAAAAATACTGTGGTGCTCAAGCTTTTCCGTTCATTACACCAACGCTATTCATCTGAAACTTTATTTTAAGCAAATGCAAATAAAACACTTTATACACACAGAAGAACATATCTGGAAGTTGAAGAGAACTCTGTTAAAAAAGTAAACCCAGAAAATCTGATCGATATGTATATTTTCAACAAGTCTAAAGTACTATTAGATTCATTAGAATTACTGGCATTACCTCACAGTGAATATTAAATCACACAAATGATGCATCGCGTATTCGAGGGTATGCAATTACCTCTAAAATCCACTTTTTCCCATTTTGGGAAAATTATCTCAAAGTCAGTGGTTTGGTCAAAATGTAATGAGCTGTGGAAAAGGAGAGTTGAGTCATGAGAAAATTTTTACAAACATGCGTTAATTGTCGGTCAAGTTTTGATTACAATGTATAGGGGATGTTGAAAATATCACTTAATCCTAAAAATACCTAAAATATTATATATTAACCTAGATATTGTTCAATTTCATGATATATAAACACATTCTTCCAGTATACTTTACTTGAAGGTACTCTGAGCTGGAGTTTAGAGAGATTATAAGATGTTTTTTATGTGGTAGTTCCCTAGAGTATGTTTAAAAATATTATAACATTCCCACTTAAGGAATATTAATTACTGAAATTAAACTGTGATAAATGCAAACCAATATACATATGATAATCAACAGTTATAGAACTGGCAGTACATCTTGCGTATACTACGGAATGATATCAAACCTTTAACCTCAGTTACTTGATAGAAAGATTAGAATTAGTATAAGCTAAAAGACATCACAATGCTAATTAGCAACACAGTATGTAACTGTGCCCCTAATACTCGTAGGAGTACTTCAGGCTAAATATGCAAGTATAGAATACTATAGTCTAAGGCACTTTGGTCTAAGAGCACCTTGACTAAGAGCACTTTAGTCTAAAAACACTTTCGTCTATAGATACCAAAGTGTCAATATATCTAAGTCTTATAGACCAAATCACTCGTATTGAATATTATTTAAAACAAAAAATCTGTTTTTCTCTGAGCAATGTTTTTCTGTGTTAAAACATACAGCTACTCTGTCAATAAGCATTAGAAAACTACCATCACTATACCATGAAATACACTTATGATCGTTTAAGAAATAGAAAAAAAAATGACTGGTTGATCTACTCTGGATAATTAATGACTGAGTCTACTCTCCTCACTTGTCTGATCCATTTGGAAAGCAAGCAAGCTCAACCAGAATATTTAATAGCTTTCTCCTTTGAGACTCTGCTGACGATGAGAATGAGTACGATGATTAAAGTTCTAATTGCCCTTTTGTGGAGGATCTCTGCAGCGACTGGTCAAAACATTCAGCCGCAAGGTGAGTTATTATCTTTACCATGTACTTAAATATTTCTATTTGTTATAATTATTCTCTCATATCTTCACTATATCATTAGACATGTTTATTTGTTGTTATTATTATATAATCCTCTCATTCTATAATGTATCTCCCTTAGTAACAAATGAAGGAATATAAGTGTATTCCATTTTTTATTCACATTTTAGCCTTATTTTTAACATTTATGGGTGATTTAGCGGCCTTAAAATACACGCTATTGTGATAGCTTTATCTGTTATTTAATACAGAAGCCATAATCCCCCTTAAAAGAGGGTGACCTATAAAAGAAGAGACTTGACTCTCTTTTGGATAGAAAATTCAAAGGGGGAATTTCCAGTCACCTCTCCCTGCACCATTTAGTCTACTTTTACGACACGCAGTATATACACGTACTGCACACCACAAAAGTACTTAAACTTAAAATGACCAAATTAATAAAACATATTCAGAATAGAGAATAAATCATTCACGATTTTCACTTGTTCCTAGACTGCCACATAACTCCACTATCCAGGAATATATTGAGAGATTTCGACAAGCCTATGAAGATGGCGATTGGACCTATAAAGCATCAAAACTTCACCATCCACATCATTATAAAAGGAGATGATGAAAAGAACTGTGAGATCAAGATAATCTCAAACATCAAATTTAGCAAAAACATAACTTTGGAGGTGCATTGTACAAATTTGTATAGGAATAACAGCACGTGGGAATCCAAATCCAATTGGGGAGAATTTGGCTTCGAATTCTCGAACTCAGAAATGCAGTCTGATCTTTTGACCCTTGTCATCAACACCCCAAACCAAAAGGCTCTAAGTCAGAAAACTTTCCTAAAGGCTCCCCTGAGGATGGAGATTAAGCTCCTAAATAAGACTACTCCACTGAACGTATTCTTCAACTGTGAAATAGGTTAGTATAAAATTAAAACATTTTAAGAAGGGGATGCATACATCCAGCCTTAATCATCCAGTTTCATCATATCTGTCAACCTCCATTAGAATTGGGGTTAATTTTGGCACACTACTACTACTACTACTACTACTACTACTACTACTACTACTACTACTACTACTACTACTACTACTACTACTACTACTACTACTAAAATATGTTATCATTATATTACATTATGTATATAATATTTTTACTACACCATCTACTAAATGCTTTGCCGTTCGAAAGTATTTTAGCCTTTCTCATTTTTTTTTCCAGATTGTTTGATCAGTCCTTATGGGCTGGAGGACTTCAGCAACAGGAATGACTTTTACATTTTTCCAGAGACTACGGACTTCACAGTTGAAGTAATGCTCCAAGAAAGGACACGGAACATTTCTCTATCAAACAATCTCTTTCCTCATGTGTACCACTGGCATCATGTAGCTTTCATAGGGAAGGAAATGAAAATTGAGGTTTGATCAAAATATATACGCCTTGTAATGATTTATCTGAACCAGTTATCTTGTACAAATTGTATTTGGCCCATTCATAGCCAGAGTCTAGTCATTTGCAGTTTTGATAGTTTTAAAGTGTCACTATTAGTGTCCTATTGGAGGTGGACACAGGCGGATTGAATCTAGGGTATTAAAGGCTGAATTCACTTCTTATCATCGGGTCTTGGGCTTCGAAGTAGGTACATCAACTCTCGAGTCGAGCATTTAATAGCTGCTCTACGGTGGTCCCCTCCATTCTTAAAAACAAACAGTTCATAATTTTTTCCACATTTGAGCGTGAGATCTCTTGATATGTTCTATTAAGTTTTAGGGTAAATAATGCAAAAAGAACAAAACTCTAACTATATGAACTATAACAATCATGAAAGATTTGAATTTGAATTTACATTCCGAATCATAGGGCCATGAATGAAAGTATACAAAACTAGGCGACAAGCCCTCAAATCTAAATATTGGGGGATCGAATGAAGAATTTGGAAACTTGATTGGGAAGTTACAGCATGAAACAAAGTTTTATGTGCTCTGTTTTTAACTTGAAGGTTCAGACAGATAATATGCTTGTCAAGGATATCTGCAAACCTTAAATGCGAAGTTACAGGTAAAACTATATTTATTTTCATATCATCTTAAAGCTTTAGATAGATGATATTCTTGTCAGGGAATTTTGCAAACTCAAATGCGAAGTTACAGCATAAAACTAAATTTCATATTTTGTCTTTCCTTTAAAGGTTCAGGTAGATGATATTCCTGTCCCGGGGGTACCTACACTTGAAGTGATACCTCAGTACCACATCATAGGTGTTACTCTGAGTGGATCTGCAAAAGCATCCTTATGCCCGCATCCAGAACTTGAGAGCTTCTTAAACAGTAAATTAATATGGACTTTTTACTATTCGAAGACCACAGTAGCTGAGTGGTCAGTGTGTACGACTCTGGACTTGCCAGACCTATGAACGAGACCACTGTGGGACGGAAGGAAGGGCATCCAGTCTTAATTCCCAGCAACACTTTCTCAAGAATCAGTTGTCGGAGTAATCCCACCAACAAGATGAAAAGCCTACCTGAGAGTGGAAGCTATTTTATTTTGCTGTTTATCTCATCTACAAACATCTATTTAACAGTTCACTCAGAAATTCTGCTGAGTTAACCTAAAAAGCTACCTAATTAAGAGTGACCAAACTACCCTCTGCTTATTATACTCATGTGATGCTAGTGCATAGAAGCTGTACGAGCCAACTTAAGGGAGTCGAACTCGCGACATTCTGGTTAGGAATCAAAGACATTATCGCCTGAACTACTGAAGGAAGGCTGCCATATTGGGGTCAACTGGAGATAACTCAAGATTTAGCTGATAGTTTTGAGGTCCATTTTCTCCAGCTGGTCCCTTTCTCGTTTCATTTACGGTTCATTCTCGTATATTTAAAAAAAAAAAAAAAAAAAAAAAAAAAAAAAAATATATATATATATATATATATATATATATATATATATATATATATATATATATATATATATATATATATATATATATATATATATATATATATATATATATATAATCAATTTTGCTTCTAATTTTTCTGAAAAGAAAGTACTTCTTCATAATACTACGTTACATATTTTTATTCCTAATACATTCATCGTTTTATCTCAATAAAAAATAACTGAAATAATTTTCCGTGAGATTTTATCATTGTTTTAATTCCTATTACTTTTCATCAGGTGGAATAATAATACCAGCACTAATTGCTATCCTAGTGCTCATCGCAACTATCATCGCCTGCGTCTTATGGAAAAGAAACGAAACCCAAAAAGCGAAAATCAGGAGAGAAAGAGAAAACAGAGGACCAAGCGAGGAACTGAAACCTGCACCTTACTTCCTAGGGCGCGAGAGAGATTCTCCTCCACCAGTTCCTCCGCCATTGAAAATATACGATCCAGAAGAAATAGAATTAACAAACCATTATGCAAGCCCTCTGGATGCTATGCCCGATACGTACACTTATCTGACACTGGAAGATATACGTGTCAAGAAAAGTCAGCCTTACCCATTGTCTGAGGGAGTGTACGACAAATTACAACCCCATATGCATGATCCAGAGATACATTTTGACAAGACTAGAC
>JAXCGZ010005737.1:45000-52500 GCA_037179515.1 Halocaridina rubra | reverse complement strand
TCTTTCTTTACCTATGTAAAACAGTCGTATGTGTATGTGTGTATATATATATATATATATATATATATATATATATATATATATATATATATATATATATATATATATATATATATATATATATATATATATATATATATATATATTAGAGTCAGATGTTCAAAAGTATATATATATATATATATATATATATATATATATATATATATATATATATATATATATATATATATATATATATATATATATATATATATATATATATAGTATATATATATATATATATATATATATATATATATATATATATGAATCATTTTTTTTTTTTTTACCCCGACCGGGACTCGAACCTAGGACTTATGATTACTAAGTCAAGGCGCTACCACTACACCACAGAAGGTTAAAAGGAATCCAACCTTATAGCTTATATCTGCTATACTTAGGAATGAACGCATTCTAACTGAATGCTACTATGTTCATATTAAAGATTCCCCAACCTCACTCGTGGCTTCATTTTAGCCCGAATGAGATTGGGAATTGAATTAAATGCTAAAATGAAGCCACGAGTGAGGTTGGGGAATCTGTAATATGAACATAGTGGCATTCAGTTAGAATGCGTTCATTCCTAAGTATAGCAGATATAAGCTATAAGGTTGGATTCCTTTTAACCTTCTGTGGTGTAGTGGTAGCGCCTTGACTTAGTAATCATAAGTCCTAGGTTCGAGTCCCGGTCGGGGTTAAAAATGATTCATGTTTTCACATATGTAATGTGCTTATTTGTATATATATATATATCTATAAATACACACACACACACACACACACACACACACACACACACACACATATATATATATATATATATATATATATATATATATATATATATATATATATATATATATGTATATATATATATATATATATATATATATATATATATATATATATATATATATATATATATATATATATATATATATATATATATATATATATATATATATATATTAGAGTCAGATGTTCAAAAGTATATATATATATATATATATATATATATATATATATATATATATATATATATATATATATATATATATATATATATATATATATATATATATATATATACACATATATTTATGAGAGTGTTTGATGTTAAAGGAAAAACACATCTGTACAAGAAATGTATGACATCTTTTGTGAGAAATATGGGAAGATAGTAGATTGCTGCATACCTGTCACCAAAGTAGGTGTAATTCATGCCAGAGAGAAATGGTTCGATAATGGGTGTAAAAGAGCTAAGGAGTGGAGAGACAAATGCTGGAAAAGGTATAGGAGGAGAAAACACATAAATGCCTGGCAAACCTACAAAAGAGCAAGAAATGACTACCTAAGTAAAAGGAGAGAGGCAGAGAGAGACTATGAGAGGGACATCACCAGGAAGGCTAAAGAAAATCCCAAGCTTTTCCACAGCTTTATCAGAGGAAAACTGAAGGTAAAAGAACAGGTTTTAAGACTAAAGAGAGTGGATGGAAGCATCACTGAGACGGATGAAGAGATCTGCAAAGAATTGAACAAGGAGTTTCAGTCAGTATTTACAGAAGAAAATACCCCACCCCCTCAGATTGCAGAGATAGAAGCTCAAGGGCCGGTATTAGAGAACACCAACCTTACAGCCACAGAGGTATGCAAAGCGCTGATGGATTTAGATGTTCATAAAGCTACAGGTCCTGATGACATATCCCCTCATGTGCTTAAAAAATGCGCAAACACAATATCAGTGGCACTAAGTATCATATTTAAGGAGTCACTGGAGTCGGGGGAGATTCCAAGATGCTGGAAACAAGCAAATGTGATACCTATCTTCAAGAAGGGAAGGAGGGATACGGCTCTGAACTATAGACCAGTTTCCTTGATCAGCATAGTTTGCAAAGTTATGGAGAAACTACTAAGGAAACATATCTCTCTTCACTTGGAATCCTTCAACTTTTTGTCAGTGAGGCAACATGGCTTCAGAGAAGGTAGATCAACAGTAACAAACTTATTAGAATTTTATGATGAGGTAAGCCGAATCTTACAGGAAAGAGAGGGCTGGGCAGATTGCATATTCCTAGACTTCCAGAAAGCGTTTGACACTGTTCCACATGGGAGACTTATTAGGAAGCTGCAATCAATGGCTAGAATAGGTGGAAATGTTTTGGAATGGATAAAAACATACTTAGAAGGAAGGGAACAGAGGGTTAGAGTAAGACACTCAGTGTCTGAATGGAGAAGAGTTAGTAGTGGAGTTCCACAGGGTTCAGTTTTAGGGCCACTTTTGTTCCTTGTATATGTAAATGACCTACCAGAGTGTGTAAATTCATTCATGAATATGTTTGCAGATGATGCAAAGATTGTGAAGAAAGTAAAATACGAGAACAATGGTAGAGAACTTCAGGAGGATCTAAATAATCTGCATGAGTGGTCAGAAAAGTGGCTAATGAAATTCAATACTTCAAAATGTAAGGTAATGAGAATGGGTACAAGTGCAAGAAGGCCCAAGCTTGACTACTCGGTGGCTGGAGTACAACTTCAAGAGACAAAATGAGAGAGATCTAGGAGTAAACATACTGGCAGATTTGTCTCCAGAAATACATATAAATGGCATAGTAAGGGCAGCATATGCATTCTTATCAAATGTAAGGGTAGCCTTCAGGCACATGGACAAGGAAATGTTCAGAAATATTTATGTAACCTATGTGAGGCCAAAACTCGAATATGCAGCCCCCTTTTGGACTCCGCACGTGAAAAAGCACATAGCTAAGGCTGAAAAAGTTCAAAGACATGCCACGAAACTGGTGCCAGAAATACGCAATCTCAGTTATGATGAGAGGCTGAGGGAATTAGACTTACCATCACTCGAAGCTAGAAGATTGAGGGGGGATATGGTGACAGTCTTTAAATTCCTTCATGGTTATGATAGAGTGGATAGGGATCGATATTCTGATATGGCTGGCTCTAGAACTAGAGGTCATAGTTTGAAGCTTCGTAAGAACACTTGTTTGCAGGATGTAAGGAAATACTTTTTCAGTGTAAGAGTAGTTGATAATTGGAATTGGCTAAGCGAGGAGGTAGTTAATGCTATCTCAATCCATAGTTTTAAGGACAGGTATGATAAGTATCACTAAGTCTAAAATGGAACCGATGAGGAGACGGGAAGATACGAGCTTTGGGCTCTTTCCCGTAAACACAATTAGGTAATCATAATTAGGTAATCACACACGAGGAGGTAGTTAATGCTATCTCAATCCATAGTTTTAAGGACAGGTATGATAAGTATCACTAAGTCTAAAATGGAACCGATGAGGAGACGGGAAGATACGAGCTTTGGGCTCTTTCCCGTAAACACAATTAGGTAATCACAATTAGGTAATCACACACACATATATATATATATATATATATATATATATATATATATATATATATATATATATATATATATATATATATATATATACATACATATATCACACACACACACATATATATATATATATATATATATATATATATATATATAATATATATATATATATATATATATATATATATATATATATATATATATATATATATATATATATATATATATATATACATACATATATATATATATATATATATATATATATATATATATATATATATATATATATATATATATATATATATATATATATATATATATATTTATGCATATATTCACTAGAGTGTTTGATGTTCAAAAACATATATATATATATATATATATATATATATATATATATATATATATATATATATATATATATATATATATATATATATATATATATATATATGTATATATATATATATATATATATATATATATATATATATATATATATATATATATATATATATATATATATATATATATATATATATATATATATATATATATATATATATATATATATATATATATATATATATATATATATATATATATATATGCATATACACATTCTTACACACTAGTATTATTCTTATCAGATCTAGAACTCATTTTTTAAATGTGAAATTAGGATTTTAAAGCATTTTTCTGGTTTGCTTGAGAATATAGACTTAGCGAATCACCGACATAAAAATGTGTCTTTTTCAGTTTAGTTATTTTGATTCCCACTTTTGGGCTCTTTCCCGTAAACACAATTAGGTAATCAATTGGGTAATCACACACACACACACGCATATATATATATATATATATATATATATATATATATATATATATATATATATATATATATATATATATATATATATATATATATATATATATATATATATATATATATATATATATATATATATATATATATATATATATATATATATGTACTATTGAAGTCATAAACTCAGTTGTAAACATGGCACGGGAAAAAAAATGTAGGATTTTGATTATGGGAGACTTTAAACATAAAGAGATAGATTGGATAAATCTTGACCCACACAATGGTGAGGACTCATTTGGGGGAAGATTCCTAGATTGCGTACAAGGGAATTTCCTACACCAACATGTATTGGAACCAACAAGGGCCAGGGGTGGGGATGAGCCATCACTACTCGATCTAGTATTCACAGATAATGTGTTGGATATTGAAAAAATTGAGTATGAACCACCAATTGGAAAGAGTGACCACTGTGTGTTGTTGATGGAGTATATCATTGAAGATATTCTTCCTGAGAGTAGAGGCACTGAGGACATGAGGAGGAACTATCCGAAATGAGATTACATCAAAATGAATGAGCTTTTTGCAGTTATTGACTGGAGAACCTTATTTTACAACAAATCTGTACAAGAAATGTATGACATCTTTTGTGAGAAATATGGGAAGATAGTAGATTGCTGCATACCTGTCACCAAAGTAGGTGTAATTCATGCCAGAGAGAAATGGTTCGATAATAAGTGTAAAAGAGCTAAGGAGTGGAGAGACAAATGCTGGAAGAGGTATAGGAGGAGAAAAAACATAAATGCCTGGCAAACCTACAAAAGAGCAAGAAATGACTACCTAAGTAAAAGAAGAGAGGCAGAGAGAGACTATGAGAGGGACATCACTGGGAAGGCTAAAGAAAATCCCAAGATTTCCCACAGCTTTATCAGAGGAAAACTGAAGGTAAAAGAACAGGTTTTAAGACTAAAGAGAGCGGATGGAAGCATCACTGAGACGGATGAAGAGATCTGCAAAGGATTGAACAAGGAGTTTCAGTCAGTATTTACAGTAGAAAATACCCCACCCCCTCAGATTGCAGAGATAGAAGCTCAAGGGCCAGTATTAGAGAACATCAACCTTACAGCCACAGAGGTATGCAAAGCGCTGATGGATTTAGATGTTCATAAAGCTACAGGTCCTGATGACATATCCCCTCATGTGCTTAAAAAATGCGCAAACTCAATATCATTGGCACTAAGTATCATATTTAAAAAGTCACTGGAGTCAGGGGAGATTCCAAGATGCTGGAAACAAGCAAATGTGATACCTATCTTCAAAAAGGGAAGGAGGGATACGGCTCTGAACTATAGGCCAGTTTCCTCAACCAGCATAGTCTGCAAAGTTATGGAGAAACTACTAAGGAAACATATCTCTCTTCACTTGGAATCCTTCAACTTTATGTCAGTGAGGCAACATGGCTTCAGAGAAGGTAGATCAACAGTAACAAACTTATGAGAATTCTATGATGAGGTAAGCCGAATCTTACAGGAAAGAGAGGGCTGGGCAGATTGCATATACCTAGACTTCCAGAAAGCGTTTGACACTGTTCCACATGGGAGACTTATTAGGAAGCTGCAAGCAATGGCTAGAATAGGTGGAAATGTTTTGGAATGGATAAAAACTTACTTAGAAGGAAGGGAACAAAGGGTTAGAGTAAGACACTCAGTGTCTGAATGGAGAAGAGTTAGTATTGGAGTTCCACAGGGTTCAGTTTTAGGGCCACTTTTGTTCCTTGTATATGTAAATGACCTACCAGAGTCTGTAAATTCATTCATGAATATGTTTGCGGATGATGCAAAGATTGTGAAGAAAGTAAAAAGCGAGAACAATGGTAGAGAACTTCAGGAGGATCTAAATAATCCGCATGAGTGGTCAGAAAAGTGGCTAATGAAATTCAATACTTCAAAATGTAAGGTAATGAGAATGGGGACAAGTGCAAGAAGGCCCAAGCTTGACTACTCGGTGGCTGGAGTACAACTTCAAGAGACAGAAAATGAGAGAGATCTAGGAGTAAACATACTGGCAGATTTGTCTCCAGAAATACATATAAATGGCATAGTAAGGGAAACATATGCATTCTTATCAAATGTAAGGGTAGCCTTCAGGCACATGGACAAGGAAATGTTCAGAAATATTTATGTAACCTATGTGAGGCCAAAACTCGAAAATGCAGCCTCCTTTTGGAATCCGCACTTGAAAAAGCACATAGCTAAGCTTGAAAAAGTTCAAAGACATGCCACGAAACTGGTGCCAGAAATACGCAATCTCAGTTATGATGAGAGGCTGAGGGAATTAGACTTACCATCACTCGAAGCTAGAAGATTGAGGGGGGATATGGTGACAGTCTTTAAATTCCTTCATGGTTATGATAGAGTGGATAGGGATCGATATTCTGATATGGCAGGCTCTAGAACTAGAGGTCATAGTTTGAAGCTTCGTAAGAAAACTTGTTTGCAGGATGTAAGGAAATACTTTTTCAGTGTAAGAGTAGTTGATAATTGGAATTGGCTAAGCGAGGAGGTAGTTAATGCTATCTCAATCCATAGTTTTAAGGACAGGTATGATAAGTGTCACTAAGTATAAAATGGAACCGATGAGGAGACGGGAAGATACGAGCTTTGGGCTCTTTCCCGTAAACACAATTAGGTAATTATAATTAGGTAATTACACACACACAATACACACACAAATACTTTTTCAGTGTAAGAGTAGTTGATAATTGGAATTGGCTAAGCGAGGAGGTAGTTAATGCTATCTCAATCCATAGTTTTAAGGACAAGTATGATAAGTATCACTAAGTACAAAATGAAACCGATCAGGAGACGGGAAGATATGAGCTTTGGGCTCTTTCCCGTAAACACAATTAGGTACTCACACACACACACACACACACACACACACACACACACACACACACACACACACACACACTATATATATATATATATATATATATATATATATATATATATACATATATATATATATATATATATATATATATATATATATATATATATATATATATATATATATATATATATATATATATATATATATATATATATATATATATATATATATATATATATAGATACATACATACATACATATATATATATATATATATATATATATATATATATATATATATATATATATATATATATATATATATATATATATATATATATATATATATATATATATATATATATAT
>JAXCGZ010005737.1:22500-30000 GCA_037179515.1 Halocaridina rubra | reverse complement strand
GCATGCAGTCTATATATATATATATATATATATATATATATATATATATATATATATATATATATATATATATATATATATATATATATATATATAGAGATAGATAGATAGATAGATAGATAGATAGATAGATAGATAGATAGATAGATAGATAAATAGATAGATAGAAAAACACGTATCATGAAAGTTCTCTGTTGAATTAGTTGTCCCTCAGGGTTCAGTACTCGGGCAAATACATTTTAATATATTTGTAAATTATTTACAAATTGCTAATCAGAACGTCATGCCCGTCCAATTTGCAGATGATGCCCAGTATCATATCTCCAAAAATATAGAACCTCTTGACCTCCTAATCTTTGAAATGGATGCCACGATTGAAGGAGTAATTCAATATTCTACGAGAATTAGACTTTGAGTAAATTCATGTAAATCTCAATTCATATTTTTTTTCAGAGCAAGAGCTTATCTAGTTTTCATACCCAAAGACCTACAAATTAAAGAAGGACCTTCTCATGTCACACCACTTCTTTCCGTCAGGAATGTGGGACTAATTCTTGACAGTCATTTATCATTTGAATCTCATGTCGAATATATATGTACCAAATCAAATGGCATGATTTTCTTCTTATATCGAAATAAAGAATTTTTGACAGCCACAGCAGGAAAATAATATTGGAGACTAATTTTTAGCTACATATTCTATTGTTCTGTGATATGAAGCGGTTGTAATAAAAGTATATTATGCAATGTCCAAACATTCAAAATTTTGCTGCTAAAATCGCTGTTGGTCATGGTAAAAAAGTTTGATCTGGCAACACCGTTTAATTATGGAGTTAAATCGGCTAAAAGTAGAAGACCAAATCATATTCGACGTAGTGATGATTATGTATAACTTGATAAAGGGTGTCTTACCTGAATGGTTGTTCTGGATTTACGTCACGGACTCCCTTTTCCACTAAGGGCTAGGAAGTTTGCCTTCTTGCGAAGTACTTGTTTTGGTAGATGTATTCGTTACCCTGAGTGCATGTCCTAACCTCATACCGTGACGGAGCGCGAACCCTCGACCTGACGCCTCAAAGTCACAGACTCTACCGCTTGAGCCACGGTGACTACTTGTCATACCCGAATGGTTATGCAGATTAATACAGTTAGCAGTTCAGGGGAAAGAAACACACTCGACGATCACAGAATCACGTGATTACAAAAACAAGAACAAAAAGTAACAGACTAAACCCTGTGTGTCAGGAGTCTCAATTATGGAACAGTCTGCCAGATGATAATTGAAACAAACAGCACAGAAAAAAAAATAAAGAAACTATGAGAACATTTACACACTAGCTGAATATAGCAATGTATTAGCTTATGTGCTATAATGCTGTAAAAATTATATTAAAAATGTTTCTGGTATTGTACACACACACACAAACACACACACAAACACACACGCACACACACACATATGCATATACCTGACCTCATTCCTCCTTGTAAGGGGGGTGGCCGAGCCAAGAAACACGCATTCACCAAGATCCACACATACCTCAGCCACTCCTCTTAGCTCCTTCGGGATAAAGGGTTGCCACATTCCCCCTTCCACCCTGCTTGGGCCACTCACAAGGTAGGCAGGCAAGGATATTCTATTATAAGGCCCGACAGCCGCAGCTGGTTTACCCCCACCGCTTCATCACATGGTTACTTCCCTCACATCTGTCCATCACAGTTCACTGAGTAAGCAGGTTCGAGAAATCCCTTTGGTCCGTGTCATCTCCAATGTCGAAGGCGGCAACACACACACATGCGCAAGCACACACATACACAAGCACATACATACTCACACACACACACACACACACACAAACACACTATCTCAAAATCCCATTTAAATAAGAGCAAAGAGAAATATATATAAACATTGCATTTAACTTAGTGTTACGTGAAAGGGACGATGGAACCCCTGGAAATAAGGGGAATGATGGAGAAAAATGGTTAATGAAAGGGGGAAAGGGCAAAACGCTCCTGCAACAGGGAATGGAGATAAGACCCGCCAACTAAATGGAGAGTTGAGAGGCATTTTTGAGATGGGTGATGTGATGATACACACACACACACACACACACACACAAATATATATATATATATATATATATATATATATATATATATATATATATATATATATATATATATATATATATATATATATATATAGATATATATATATATATATATATATATATATATATATATATATATATATATATATATATATATATATATATATATATATATATTTTTTTTAAGAGTGTGACACCGGGACAGGCAGAAACTGCCCTCATCAACAAAGGCACGAGAAAATACCAAGACGAAGGAAAAGAAAAAGGTTAAGGGCAAGACAGAGATGAGGTAATGTCACACAAAGGAAAACGACAGACAGAAAAACACAGTCAAAGAAAAGAGGACCCAGAGATATGGAGGACTAGGCTCTGAGATGACGATAGATCTGCTTTTTGAAGGATGAAAGGTCATAAGAATTAGGAAAGACAGAAGGAGGAAGAGAGTTCCAGAGTCTGGAGGTAGATGGGAAGAAGCAGTCGCTGCACCGACCAATCCGCGAGCTACAAATCTCCTCACAGTACCTGTGAGATGAGGCCACTTGGCGAGTGTTATGCGGCCTCGGCAGTGGAGGAGGGATGCAACTCGCCAACTCATCAGAGCAGCGATGGAAGTAGTAGCGATAGAAAAGCGAAAGGGAAGATACCTTACGGCGAAGAGAGAGAGAATCCAGGTTAGAAGTAAGAGAAGGATCATTAATGAGTCTGACTGCCTTAGATTCAACCCTATCAAGAAGATAAGTAAAGGAAGAAGCACCCCAGATGTGTGAGCAGTATTCTAAGCAGGGGCGGATAAGACCTTTGTAAATTTTAAGTAACTGCAATGAGGGAAATTAATATCGAAAACGAAACAAAACCCCCAATATTTTGGATGAAGATTTAGAAATTTGAATTATGTGATTCCTCCAAGACAAGTTAGAGGCTATATGGATTCTTAATATATTGATAGAGTTAAGAGGGTAAATTTCATTAGTTTCGAAGACAATAGGATTATCAGGAGGAGAAGCAGATAAAGAGATAGCCAGAAACTGTGTCTTGGAGGCATTGAATTTAATTAAATTTTGAGTGCCCCATTCAGATACTCTCTGCAAATCAGAGTTAAGAGTAGAAGAAAGAGTGATACGAGATTGATTACGAGTAACAGATGAAGGTTGTGAAGAAAAGGCAGAGGAAAAGTGAAGGGTAGAATCATCGGCAAAGGCATGAAGAAGAGAGGAAGATGGGGATTGTAGAAGATCATTGATGAAGAGAAGGAAGAGAGTAGGTGAAAGAAAAGAGCCCTGTGGAACACCACTGGAAATAGAGAAAGGGCTAGATGTCGTGCCACCAACAACTACAGATATAGAACGGTCAGTAAGAAAACTGGAAATCAGAGAACAGAAAGAAGGGGTAAAGCCATAGGCAGGGAGTTTGGCCAACAGAGCCTTGTGCCAGACTCTGTCAACAGCCTTAGAGATATCAAGGGCGACGACAAAGGATTCCCCATAGTTCCTAAGAGAAGATGACCATACATGAGTAAGATAGGACAGGAGATCACCAGTGGATCTTGCCTTGCGGAAGCCGTACTGGTGATCGGAGATAAGTGAGTTAGATTCAAGGCATTTCAAGAAAGTGAGCACTGAGCAAAGTTTCGAAAACTTTAGTAATAGAGGAGGTTAGAGCAATAGGTCGGTAATTAGAAGGAATAGAGCAGTCACCCTTCTTAGGAACAGGTTGAACTAGACCATGCTTCCAAGACGAAGGGTAGATACTGGTTGACAGAATGAGGCGAAAAAGACGGCAAAGCACGGGAGCCAGTTCATCTGCAAACTCCTTAAGGAACCTTGCAGGGATACCATCGGGACCAGATGCCTTGTTTGTCTTTAGTGAGCGAAGAACCTTATGAACTTTGCGTGAAGAGAGGATAAGGGAGGGCATAGGGTTAGAGAGGGGAAAAGACTGAGGAACAGGTGCGCTGGAATCGTTGATAGAAGAGTTGGCAGAAAAATGAGAGCCAAAGAGAGTGGCTTTGTCAGTGGGAGAGCAAGCTATAGAACCATCAGAATGAATGAGAGGGGGAAAGCTTGAGTTACAGAAGTTTTTGGAGAGGTTTTTGGCTAAGGACCAGAAGCATTTATCAGTGGGAGAGGAGTTAAGGTCATCAACTTTCCTTCTTATAAAGGAAGCCTTAGACCTCCGAATCTGAGCTGTACAGCGATCCCTAGCTATAATAAAAGCAGAGCGAGTTAAATCGGAAGGAGAGGCTTGGTAAGATCGGTGAGCCTGATTCCTAGCCTGGATAGCCATGGAGCAGGCACGGTCAAACCAAGGTTTAGGGGGAGAGAAAGATTTTGTAGAAGAGGGGATGTACGCCTCCATTCCCGTGGTCATGATCTTGGCAACTATTACAGCTACCCGATCAGGGTTGCGGGACCGAAAGCAGTAGTCATCCCATGGGAAGTCAAAGAGAAAGTTACGCAAATTTTCATATTGGGTTCGCTCGAAGTGCCAAAGGCGGCGTTGAGTAGGAGGGATTGGTGGTGGGGGAGCGAAAATGGAAGAGACAGAGATCATGGAGTGGTCAGATTTACCAAGAGGGGAAAGCACAGAATAAGAGTAGTTTGAAGGGTTAGAAGTAAAAAATAGGTCAAGAGTGTTTGCAGCATGTTCGTGACGATCAGGAACGCGAGTAGGATGTTTGATAATTTGCTCCAGATCGTGAGTAATAGAGAAAGCAAGAGCCTCGCTTCCTCCCACATCAGTGTGAGAAGAATGAAGCCACTCACTGTGGTGTACATTGAAGTCTCCAATGTAGATAACTTCGGCATGTGGGTGAGAAGATAGCAAGGACTCCTGGCACGAGGAGAGATATTCAAAGAAAGACACAAACTCGGTGGAGTTTGGAGAACAGTAGCTGAAGCAAAGAATGATAGTGGTAGTGGAGAGATAGACTTTTAGCCAGAGAACATCAAAGTCAGGAGATTCAAGGTCCATGAGCCTCACAGTAGGAGTGTTAATGTTGCAGTAAGCACAGACCCCACCTTTGGAACGAAAACGAGTATACAGATTATAGTGGGAGATTTGGAAAGGGTCAGTGGAAGCATGTATAGACAACTGGGTTTCAGATAGGAGGAGGAGGTTAGGGAGGAAAGTGCCCAAGTGCTGTTCCACAGACGAAAGATTAGAGTTCAGCCCACGAATGTTTGAATAGTGAAGAGTGAAAGAAGCAGATCTATTGGGAGGTGCAAGGTTAAGAGCAGAACCATTACTACCACCAGGCGTGTCTGCCCTCAAGCCAATGATGGAGTCAATACGATCCCCGGAGATTCTTCGCACCCCACTATGCCGGGTACTGGGGGCCATTAGTTGTGAACCTTCCATAAATAATGACAAAATGTGAGGAAAAGGAAAGTAAAAGAGACAGATGTGCAGAATGTTGTGACTTGTCAAATGTAATGGAATAGCAAAAGATGTGTAATGAATATGCCAGAATATTCAGTGTAGATGTAGGCATGAGGAAAGAACCGTCCTGAATGAAGACTCAACCTGGAACTGTCTGGACCAGTCCTAGTTGCATCCTAATACCTTCAGTCGTAGTATATATATATATATATATATATATATATATATATATATATATATATATATATATATATATATATATATATATGCATGTGTGTGTGTGTATTTGCGTGTGCCTAGTGAATGCGTAGGACGAACTGACACTCCATGTGTTGAACAACTGCACCGTTAGCTTATGCTGGCGTCACACATAGCCAAAACTCCCGACCCAACTCTTAAGACCGCGTTCCGACGGAATCTTCGCTCAATCCTTGGAGATCCGGAATATTCTTTAGCCGACAGGTGCATCCCTGTGCCTGTCGGAAGTGCGTCATACGTCCGCGTAAGAATTCTTATGGATCGTAAGTGCAATCGTACGGAGTAGTTTGGACGCGTAATTTAGCGTATGACTGATCATACGCAAACGTAAGTCTCATCATAGAAAACGGGAAATTTAAATTTTTGACCGTTACGACTGGGCCAACCATGCTCCCGACGCTCCCTACCCATCGTAGGGGAACGTACACGTTCGTAGGGGGTTGTTCATTTTCATTATTTTAGACTGAGAAGATATCAAGTTTAATATTTTACATTTAATAATGTAATAATGTTTCATCTTTGTCATTCACAGAATTCTTCAAATGTAAGTTGTATGTACTGGTAAACGCAAATAAAAAGTAATTTGGTATAGTTATATTTGCCCTTACTTTTCCATTTATATTATTATGTTAGAATTGATCCTAGTGAACAATAAATATATATATATATATATATATATATATATATATATATATATATATATATATATATATATATATATATATATATATATATATATATATATATATATATATATATATATATGGGATATTTGTGAAAGTATAACCCTGATTTATATATTTGGCACTTCAGCTATTTATATATATATATATATATATATATATATATATATATATATATATATATATATATATATATATATATATATATATATATATATATATATATATATATATATATATATATATATATATATATATATATATATATATATATATATAAGTAAATATATGTTGGCCATGGATGTTAATATATTTCATATATTTTGTTTGACACATTTATGGATTTGATTAATTCATATTTTGATATGAGGGAAAAAATAAATGCACTAATATCATGGTAAACAATAAGAAATGCACTAATATCATGCTAAAACAATAAGATGTGCGGCAAGCGGAGCAGGAAAACTGAACGCCCAGGACTGGGTTGTCAGAAATGAGACCACGCATGCGAGTGCTGTCTTTTCGTACTGCGCTGCCAGACGTATAAACGAATTTTTAAATTTTTAACGGTTCCAGACCCGGAGGACTGCGTATGCCGGGTAGGATCGATCCTCTGGATCGTACGCGGGCGTACACCTTCTCCTACGCCCGCGTACTATCAAGAAAATCGATCTTACCCGTCGTACGCAGTCTTCTACGACTGATTTGGTCTTCCGAATCACGGAGATTATTGGGTGCAGCAGCCAATTATCGTAGGCCCTCCACGACGGTTCAGGACCCCCTTGATTTTTTTAAACTACGTAGGACCGTTAGGATTCCGTCGTACGCGGACGAAAAATTACACCAGATTATCGTAATGACGTCATTGCTGCCGGGAGGATTCCGTCTATAGACGGTTTTAAGAGTCGGGTCGGGAATTTTGGCTATGTGTGATGCCAGCATTAGACACAGGACTACGCAAGCATAAACCTTACTTGAAGGTCTGATCCATACAAAAAAAAAAAAAAGTGTAACCAAAATTTCCTTGAGGATAATTAAGTGTACTTTACCACCTTCAAGAGAGAGAG
>JAXCGZ010005737.1:0-15000 GCA_037179515.1 Halocaridina rubra | reverse complement strand
GAAACACTTAAGAGGCTAAAAAATATATATATATATTTTTAGTTTTCTTTGTTAGCCGTTTTATTTTTGTGTAATTCATTTTGTAATTATTCCAGCCCTGATATACTCCCTCTTTATTAGCTTATTCCTATTCTTGTCATTCTGTCTGTAATATTCTAGGATTTTATTTTTTCTTTGACATTCTCTCAAATTCTGTCATATTTACTCGCATTTATTTTGGTTAATTCTGGCTTGTTTGTATATTTAATTATCCGAATTATTTTGTTTTCTACACTGTCAAGTCTGTCCTTCTTCACTGTATATTCTTTACCTTGCTTTCTAAAGGGGGGTTTACACGGTCAAACGGTTCGTCGAACGCGGTTCGACAGACAAGTGTTTGAAGTGATGTTCGAACGTGTGAACGGGGTATTTGGTTGTCGAACACGTTTGCGTATTCGACGACCAAATACCCCGTTCACACGTTCGAACATCACTTCAAACATTTGTCTGTCGAACCGTGTTCGACGAACCGTTTGACCGTGTCAATCCCCCTTAAGTCTGTCTCACTTACCTGTATAGATGAGGAGCTCAATAATTAGGTATTAGATAGATAGATAGACATTGAGAATAGAGAGAGGAAAAAGTATATTGATTTGAGAAATAAAAAAAGAAAAGAAAAGATAAGTGAACAATGTTTTTAAAATGAGTTTTAATGGTATTGGTTCTAATCCTCAATTTAATTAAACTTTTGCTCGAAACTTTTTTCTCGGGCAAAGGAGGGGGCCCCGCACCCCCACCTCCCATGGGATATTGGAATCCTTTTGCAGCATAAAAAAAAGAACACTATGTAACATTACTGACCGTAATACCTTTTCTTATTATACTCACTTTTTTTTATGATTGTGACACAAGGACGGGCCAAAAAAAAAAAAATGTAAAATAAAACAGCCCTCATCGGGCCTGGGCACGAAGAATACATAAAGTAAAGAGAAACAGAGATGGAGAGTGTAATGACTTGTCAGATGTGAAGGGATAATAAAAGATGTGTGATGAATATCCAAGAATATTCAGTGTACTATTGTCTGCTGGAACATGCAGGAAAGAAATGCATTGTTCAATTACTGCATTTGAAATAAGCCAGAATAGAATGTTCTTATATTGTATGTGTGTCTTGCCCACTTACCCTGTATGTGATCCAAGCAGGGTGGTGGTGGGAGGGAATTGTGGTAATTCTTTATCCCTAAGGAGGTGAGAGGAGTGATCGAACTACTTCTATATTCATTCACCTTCTGATGAATGTGCATCCCGTTCACTCGACCAACCCTTTACTAGAGGCATAATGCCCATTGTATATGTCAGGGTGTGTGTGTGTGTGTGTGTGTGTGTGTGTGTGTGTGTGTGTGTGTGTGTGTGTGTGTGTGTGTGTTTGTGTGTGATTACCTAATTGTGCTTACGGGAAAGAGCCCATAGCTTGTATCTTCCCGTCTCCTGATCGGCTCCATTTTGTACTTAGTGATACTTATGTGTGTGTGTGTGTGTGTGTGTGTGTGTGTGTGTGTGTGTGTGTGTGTGTGTGTGTGTGTGTGATTACCTAACTGTGCTTACGGGAAAGAGCCCATAGCTCGTATTTTCCCGTCCCCTGATCGGTTCCATTTTGTACCTAGTGATACTTATGTGTGTGTGTGTGTGTGTGTGTGTGTGTGTGTGTGTGTGTGTGTGTGTGTGTGTGTGTGTGTGTGTGTGTGTGTGTGTGTGTGTGTGTGTGTGTGTGTGTGTGTTGAAACCCCGCAAAGGCAAAAAGTAAATGTTCAATATGTTTATAAGCAGTATGAACTTCTGTTTTGAAGAGGAGGATGAAAATTATGTAGGTTTGTGAGAGGGAATACGTATTGTGAATCAAATAGACCTATTAGTGGAAATATATATCTATAATTAAAGAGGTTTTTGAGTGGAAATATAGTTCGAGATTAAAAGATATTCTTGAGTGGGAATGCTCAAGAAGAAAAATGGAGGAATATTAAAAAAAAAAATTTCATGAGTGGGAAAGTCCTCTTAGTACTGAATTTAGTTCAAGAGAGGTAGAATGAAAATGAAAATTTAATAGATTCCTGAGAGGGAATGTTTTAAAATAATTATATCAACAACATGATTAGAAGTTAATAAAAGAAATTAAAGAATGGTATGTTGGTAATTTACATAAGTTCGAGAGTGAGAAATATATTTTTATTAATTCTATTCGTGAGTGGGAATATGACATATAAACTTAATAGTTTCCAGAGTGTAGATCGAAACTGAAATTTCATTAGATTAAATTAAGGCAGCTTTTCTCAAACGGTACGCCCAGGTGTACTTATGCACCCTGAAAAGTAGTTAACAGAAGCGTAATTTATGAATCATTTTCATATTAAAAAAAAAAAGTCTGCATTTTTAAAGAGCTTGAAACACCAAGCAAGTGTCATCCACATCTGAGTCAAGTCTTCGTCATTTGATTATATCAGTTGGATGTTAACTTCCTTCATCTTTAGGAAGGAATGGATAATCCTTTCCCTCTCCCTAACCTCAATTCATTATTGCGCTTTCTAAAAACAAATTGTTCCGATTTTACGTCACGGACTCCCTTTTCTACTAAGGGCTAGGACGGTTGCCTTCTTGCGAAGGATTTGTTTTGGCAGATGTAATCGTTACCCTGAGTGCATGCCCTTGCTAACCCCAGACCGTGACGGGGCGCGAACCCTCGACCTGCCGCCTCAAAGTCGCGGACGCTACCGCTTAAGCCACAAATAGCAGATGTTTTTATAAATCCCTTCAATGCTAACTGTTCCACTCATCTTTTGGGAATGCTAAACCAAAAATAAGAACCATTAAAAGTAATTTGCCTAAAGGGGAGTTTACACGGTCAAACGATTAGTCGAACGCGGTTCGACATACAAGTGTTTGAAGTGATATTCGAACGTGTGAACGGGGTATTTGGTTGTTGAACACGTTCGACAAATGTGTTCGACAAGCAAATACCCCGTTTACACGTTCGAACATCACTTCAAACACTTGTCTGTCGAACCGCGTTCGACGAACCGTTTGACCTTGTAAACCGCTCTTAACACCTCTTCCATAGGTCCAATGTTTGTTTCAAAATCTGCAAAATTCATTATTAGATTGGAACTCTGAATTTTCAAGTATTTCAACCTTAGCTTCAGTTATAAATAATTGTAGTCACCGTGGCTCAAGCGGTAGCGTCCGCAACTCTGAGGCGTCAGGTCGAGGGTTCGCGCCCCGTCACGGGCTGAGGTTAGCAAGGGCATACAATCAGGGTAGTGATTACATCTGACAAAACAAGTCCTTCGCAAGAAAGCAACCGTCCTAGCTCTTGGTAGAAATGGGAGTCCGTGACGTAAAACCGGAACTTCAGTCATAAATAAATGATATGCAACAATAGCTTTAGGCTTTAGTACTGACATTCAGTTTCTCATGTGAACTGTGCTGACAGATTAGCTTTTATTGTAATCGGTTCTCTGAGAAAAATATCCCAGATTTATTTCTTATTGCACTTATTATTGCAATTTTTAATCTGTGATGAAATAATGGTTTTCAATTGACACTTCTTTAATTAAAACGAAAGCCATCTAAATAAAATGACGGATATTCATATACCATTACAAATCATATTTTGTTTTATTAGTAAGATTACACATGTAACATGTATATCCACTGTATACAAATATACACTAATATAAGTACATATGTAGGTATTATATAAGTATATATAACGGTATATATGTAGGTGGAGAGAGAAAGTATTTGCTTCCTTGCAGATTTATTTCTCTAATTTTTATTTAATCTAATGTCAAAGGTTACTTTTCATTGGGCAATTGTTTATGTAAAGTGAAAGACGTTTAAAGAAATAAAATTACGGAGGTCTGAACCACTTCATAAAGCAATGATATTTAATTTATAAATATTCCATGCAGCACACACACACACACACACACACACACACACACACACACACACACACACACACACACACACACACACACACACACACACACACACACACACACACACACACACACACACATCAGAGGACTTAAACAGAGAATCAAGAAGTTAGAGGAAATGGTTACAAGCCTTGATGATAAAATTCGGAATATGGATGGAGAAATGAAAGAGAATGAAACACTCAGAGAACAAATAAGATCTTTGGAGGAAGCAAATAAAGCACAAGGGCAGGAGAGAAAGGAACTAGAAAAAAGAATAAAGAAGCTGGAAGGGGAAAAGAGTCAACTAGAATCTAGAATTTCTAATCAAGAAGATAAAAACAAACAGCTAAATGACAACCTAAAGGAATTAGATGTTAGTTCACTGCTATCTTCTGAGAGAGACGAGATTGCTGCTTGGAATGTTCAGATTAAGGAAAACATTGAACAGTTCAGAAAAGAGTTCCAGGAGCTGAATATGGACAATGATGCCATGAAAACGTCCTTTGCTGATGCACTAAAGGGGAATGTGGCAGTAAAAGAGGCTGTAAAGGTGGTGGCACTGGAAAACATACAAACAGTTGACTATAAAGAGACAGTAATCGAAAAAATGAAAGACGTTGTGATGGAAAGGGCAAACCCACTCATCAGACAGGCACTTGATAAGGAGAAGACAGTGGTAATCTCAGGCATAAGTGAATCCCAGGAGCCAACATGGCAGGGGAGACTTGAAGAAAATAAAGCTAGGGTTGTAGACCTGATAAGAAAGCTTGGAGTAGTATGTGGTCCTGAGGATATTGTAAACATACACCAACTAGGTAAATATTCGAGGGAAGGAAAGCCGAGACCAACAAAAGTAACCTTTGAGAGAGGGGAGACATGTAGGGAAATATTGTTGAGAAAAAAAAGTCTAAAAGACCTTCAAGAATGCAAAGAAGTGTTCATTAGACGATACAGAACACAGGAAGAGATGGGAAAGATCAAAAACTTGTTGCAAGAGGCAAGAAGGTTAAATGATGAAAGAAATGAAGAAGAGAAGAAAAATTTTCGTTACGGAATACTTCCAGACAAAGGGGAGATAAAGAAGATAATGACAGAAGATCAGGGGATGGGGCCTCATTAAGATTGTTATACACAAATGCTGATGGATTAGCTGGTAAGGCAGTAGAATTAAAAGATAGGATTCACAACAGTAAGGCAGATATAGTAGCAATTACAGAGACTAAGTTGAGTGAGGACATAAACAGTGTCACAGTTTTTCCTAAGGGCTTCAGAATACTAAGGGTCGAAAGATCTGAGAGGACTGGTGGAGGGATAGCACTGCTCATAAGTGAGAGGATTCAAGTTGAAGAGATAAACTTGGCTATAGAAAGTGAGTTCAGGGAATTTCTTGTTGCTCGCATAAATACTGGGTCAGAGAGCATTATAATAACTGTTGTATACAACCCACCAAGGAACCAAAATAGGCTTGAAATTTATGAGGAAAGTCATATAGGTACGATTGAAGTCATAAACTCAGTTGTTAACATGGCGCGGGAGAAAAAATGTAGGATTTTGATTATGGGAGACTTTAATCATAAAGAGATAGATTGGATAAATCTTGACCCACACAGTGGTGAGGACTCATTTGGGGCAAGATTCCTAGATTGCGTACAAGGGAATTTCCTACACCAACATGTAATGGAACCAACAAGAGCCAGGGGTGGGGATGAGCCATCACTACTTGATCTGGTGTTCACAGATAATGTGTTGGATATTGAAAATATTGAGTATGAACCACCAATTGGAAAGAGTGACCACTGTGTGTTGTTGATGGAGTATATCATTGAAGACATTCTTCCTGAGAGTAGAGGCACTGAGGACATGAGGAGGAACTATCAGAAAGGAGATTACATCAAAATGAATGAGCTTTTTGCAGTTATTGACTGGAGAACCTTATTTTACAACAAATCTGTACAAGAAATGTATGACATCTTTTGTGAGAAATATGGGAAGATTGTAGATTGCTGCATACCTGTCACCAAAGTAGGTGTAATTCATGCCAGAGAGAAATGGTTCGATAATGGGTGTAAAAGAGCTAAGGAGTGGAGAGACAAATGCTGGAAAAGGTATAGGAGGAGAAAAAACATAAATGCCTGGCAAACCTACAAAAGAGCAAGAAGGAGAGAGGCAGAGAAAGATTATGAGAGGGACATCACCAGGAAGGCGAAAGAAAATCCCAAGCTTTTCCACAGCTTTATCAGAGGAAAACTGAAGGTAAAAGAACAGGTTTTAAGGCTAAAGAGAGCGGATGGAAGCATCACTGAGACGGACGAAGAGATCTGCAAAGAATTGAACAAGGAGTTTCAGTCAGTATTTACAGTAGAAAATACCCCACCCCCTCAGATTGCAGTGATAGAAGCTCAAGGGCCGGTATTAGAGAACATCAACCTTACAGCCACAGAGGTATGCAAAGCGCTGATGGATTTAGATGTTCATAAAGCTACAGGTCCTGATGACATATCCCCTCATGTGCTTAAAAAATGCGCAAACACAATATCAGTGGCACTAAGTATCATATTTAAGGAGTCATTGGAGTCGGGGGAGATTCCAAGATGCTGGAAACAAGCAAATGTGATACCTATCTTCAAAAAGGGAAGGAGGGATACGGCTCTGAACTATAGACCAGTTTCCTTGACCAGCATAGTTTGCAAAGTTATGGAGAAACTACTAAGGAAACATATCTCTCTTCACTTGGAATCCTTCAACTTTTTGTCAGTGAGGCAACATGGCTTCAGAGAAGGAAGATCAACAGTAACAAACTTATTAGAATTTTATGATGAGGTAAGCCAAATCTTACAGGAAAGAGAGGGCTGGGCAGATTGCATATTCCTAGACTTCCAGAAAGCGTTTGACACTGTTCCACATGGGAGACTTATTAGGAAGCTGCAATCAATGGCTAGAATAGGTGGAAATGTCTTGGAATGGATAAAAACTTACTTAGAAGGAAGGGAACAGAGGGTTAGAGTAAGACACTCAGTGTCTGAATGGAGAAGAGTTAGTAGTGGAGTTCCACAGGGTTCAGTTTTAGGGCCACTTTTGTTCCTTGTATATGTAAATGACCTACCAGAGTCTGTAAATTCATTCATGAATATGTTTGCAGATGATGCAAAGATTGTGAAGAAAGTAAAAAACGAGAACAATGGTAGAGAACTTCAGGAGGATCTAAATAATCTGCATGAGTGGTCAGAAAAGTGGCTAATGAAATTCAATACCTCAAAATGTAAGGTAATGAGAATGGGTACAAGTGCAAGAAGGCCCAAGCTTGACTACTCGGTGGCTGGAGTACAACTTCAGGAGACAGAAAATGAGAGAGATCTAGGAGTAAACATATTGGCAGATTTGTCTCCAGAAATACATATAAATGGCGTAGTAAGGGCAGCATATGCATTCTTATCAAATGTAAGGGTAGCCTTCAGGCACATGGACAAGGAAATGTTCAGAAATATTTATGTAACCTATGTGAGGCCAAAACTCGAATATGCAGCCCCCTTTTGGAATCCGCACTTGAAAAAGCACATAGCTAAGCTTGAAAAAGTTCAAAGACATGCCACAAAACTGGTGCCAGAAATACGCAATCTCGGTTATGATGAGAGCCTGAGGGAATTAGACTTGCCATCACTCGAAGCTAGAAGAGTAAGGGGGGATATGGTGACAGTCTTTAAATTCCTTCATGGTTATGATAGAGTGGACAGGGATCGATATTTTGATATGGCTGGCTCTAGAACTAGAGGTCATAGTTTGAAGCTTCGGAAGAAAACTTGTTTGCAGGATGTAAGGAAATACTTTTTCAGTGTAAGAGTAGTTGATAATTGGAATTGGCTAAGCGAGGAGGTAGTTAATGCTACCTCAATCCATAGTTTTAAGGACAGGTATGATAAGTATCACTAAGTCTAAAAATGGAACCGATCAGGAGACGGGAAGATACGAGCTTTGGGCTCTTTCCCGTAAACACAATTAGGTAATCACAATTAGGTAATCACACACACACACACACACACACACACACACACACACATATATGCACACACATACACACACACACACACACACACACACACACACACACACACACACACACATATATATATATATATATATATATATATATATATATATATATATATGTATATATATATATATATATATATATATATATATATATATATATATATATATTATATATATATATATATATATATATATATATATATTCAGTATAAAGTTTCATGACTAATTTATCGGTATTAAAATGTAAATTGCTCTCCAAAGGTTTAGTTATTCTGCAAGTGCGCCCTGAAGTAAAAAAAAAAAAAAGATAGAGAAAAGCTGGATTAAAGGAAAAAATAGAAGTAATTTTGAAACTGAAATAAATTGAAGATTATATAAATAGAATTCTGAGTGGAAATGCTTTGAAATTTAAATAGACTTAAATAATGGATATAGGGTGAATTAGGAAAATGAGTGAGAAACTGAATATAAAATTAAGTAGGACCACAAAAGAGAGTATATTTTGAAAATTATGTAGTCTCAAAACTGAAAATGTAATCTTAGTATTTGATAGGGTCAATAATCAGTAGTATGAATTGAAAATTAAATAGGATTATTTGTGGAAATGTCTGCCATTTTATGTAACTATCAATCCCCCATAATGGGGGTGGATACAGACTGGTTGGACCTGGATGATTAAGACTGATACCCTTCCTAACGCCCCGCAGTGCGCTCGAGTCGAGTGCTCTAATAACTGTGCTACCAAAATCCTAAAGTAATATGAATAGAAGTATTTTTTTTTTTTTTTTAAGCGCACGAGGTTCTTAAGCGAGAATGAATATAATTAGTGAATTAGATAGAACCATGAGTGGGAAAATTAAATTGGATCAAGATGGATTCGGTTTTACGTCACGAAAGCCCTTTTCTACTAAGGGCTAGGACGGTTGCCTTCTTGCGAAGGACTTGTTTTGGCAGATGTAATCGTTATCCTGAGTGTATGCCCTTACTAACCTCAGTCCGTGACGGGGCGCGAACCCTCGACCTGCCACCTCAGAGTCGAGGGTTCGCGCCCTGTCACGGACTGAGGTTAGTAATGGGAACATATTATGGAAATGTATATTGTTGTTGTTTTAGATTCTCCACCCACGGATGGGCGGAACGGGTCATGGAGGACCCATAGAACGGTTGCCAGCCGGCACAGGCCCTAACCCACCACTGTGGTGCCCAGCCACAGCAGTAACTTCCCCAATAATCAGCTTAAACTCTCTTGCCTGGACGAGGCGCGATCCGTCGACCTTGCGAATGCGAGGCCAGCGCGTTACCACTGTACTAGCCAGGAGACTATATGGAAATGTAAATTGTGCATAAGTAGGTATATACGATCTCTAGTAAGAATATATATCGGAAATGGAGTTTAGTTCCATGAGTGAGTATGTGAAGTGAAACTTATTGTAATCACGAACTGGAAAACTGATTTGATAGATACATCGGTACTTGAGTGTGAATATGAATTGAAAGCCAGAAGGAGGGGGGCTAGAATACTTCCTTTGTGTTCCCCTGCGTGCCGTTAGAGCCGACTAATGGGGCTGAGCGAGGGGATGGGAAACCAATCTTCTCTATATTCTCTATCCAAAGAGTCAGAGTAGTGTGCCTTGACTCAGCCACTCCTCTTGTAAGGGGAAAAATGGCCTATGTATATATATATATATATATATATATATATATATATATATATATATATATATATATATATATATATATATATATATATATATATATATATATATATTAAAGAGTGTGAATATGAATTAAATGTTAAGCATGATCACGAGTGGGGACATGTTTTGAAAATTAAATATTTTTGGAATGGGCATGAGTTGAAAATTAATAAGGGTTATGAGTTGTAACATGAAATTACAGATTAAAAAGGATAAGTGGGAATATGTTTTGATCATGAAAAAGATTTAGGAGTAGTGACATAAACTTAAAGATTAAACAGGATCCCGAGTGGGATAAAATTTGAAGAAATAACCAGGATTGTGAGTGGGAAATATAACTAAAATTAAATAGGATCACGTGTGAAAATATATTTTTGAAAATGAAACAGCATAGCGACTGAAAATATATTTGAAACATGAAACAAGTTCTTGAGTGGGCTTATTAATTGAAACTTATTATCGAACACGAATGCGAATACAGAATTGAAATTAATTACGAAAACGAATGCTTGTATACATTTGAAATTAATCTCAGAAACGAATGGGCATATAAATTAAAAATTAAGTAGGAATACGAGTGGGAATGCGTTTTGAGAATGATATAGGCTCATGAGTGGGAGAAAAAAGCGTTGATCTTTTTCCCTCTGCCAAATAATGTTTAGAATTCCTCTCACGTTCCTCTAAACTGCAGCAAAAATTACACGCCCGGATGTTTTCATACCGGCTTAACAAGATGGAATGTTCTCTCTCTCTCTCTCTCTCTCTCTCTCTCTCTCTCTCTCTCTCTCTCTCTCTCTCTCTCTCTCTCTCTCTCTCTCTCTCTCTCTCTCTCCAGCTGTCGAAACCTTTTTTTGTTGTTGTTCCTATTCTTCGGTAAAGTCGTGTTCTACTTTAACTCTCTCTCTCTCTCTCTCTCTCTCTCTCTCTCTCTCTCTCTCTCTCTCTCTCTCTCTCTCTCTCTCTCTAAATAGCAGTATATCTATCTTCTTTAGCTTCTTTTTCTTTTTCTTATATTCTAAAAGTTCTCTCTCTCTTTCTTTGCTTCTCTGTCTCCCTCCCTCTTATTATATCGAGTGATTATCTAATACTGAGAATTATAATAGTAACTAGAAAAAGATTAAATCAAAACGAAGACTTTATTGAAAATATGTATTTTTGCATGAAATATCAATATATATATATATATATATATATATATATATATATATATATATATATATATATATATATATATATATATATATATATATATATATATAAATATATATTATGCATGTGTTTGTGTGTGTGTTTCAGCAATTAAAGTATAATATATTCAGATACCATGAATACATTTCCTGGGCATGCATTGCTACGGTGTCGACCCGCTGGGGTCAGTGGACAGCACTGGGTACCTGAAGTCAATACACAAGATTAAATTTGCTTACGTATTACGTGATCGGGTATTCAAGCTGTCAGCTTTAAATGATCTCTGAACGAAAAAGCTTTCCTCTCTCTCTCTCTCTCTCTCTCTCTCTCTCTCTCTCTCTCTCTCTCTCTCTCTCTCTCTCTCTCTAAAGCGGGCATGTACAAATTTTAATTTACAGAGGTTAGTAAGGGCATACACTCAGGGTAACGATTACATCTGCCAAAACAAGTCCTTCGCAAGAAGGCAACCGTCCTAGCCCTTAGTTGAAAAGGGAGTTCGTGACGTGAAACCGAAAACGTAGTATATTGTAATCTTGAGCCTTCTAACTTAACCAACCACTTTCTCCTCTACATATTTTATCTATAAGGTGTGTAGTACATTATATGCTTAAACCATATAACCTAACCTTGTATATCCACGTGCGCATGTAAGCTTAAACCATCCAACTTAACCTAATCTAGCCACGCATGCATGTACGTACTATCGTATCGCTTATGTATAGTTAAACTGCTATCTTGTATACTTCAATCATCTAATTTTTCCTTACCTGGCTACGTACTCGTGTACGTTTCTTCAGTTGCAGGTGTACAGGATATTGTTATCATGTAAACTTTAACCATCTAGCACAATCTAACTTAAGTACGTACTCATGTACATATCTTAGAGCACATATATGAACCTTATTGTTAACTTTTACAAGTAAACTGAGAAATAAAACGATTGTAAAAAAAAAAAAAATAATATATATATATATATATATATATATATATATATATATATATATATATATATATATATATGAATCATTTTTTACCCCGACCGGGACTCGAACCAAGGATTTATAATTACTTATATATATATATATATATATATATATATATATATATATATATATGAATAATTTTTTTTTTTACCCCGACCGGGACTCGAACCTAGGACTTATGATTACTAAGTCAAGGCGCTACCACTACACCACAGAAGGTTAAAAGGAACCCAACCTTATAGCTTATATCTGCTATACTTGGGAATGAACGCATTCTAACTGAATGCCACTATGTTCATTTTACAGATTCCCCAACCTCACTCGTGGCTTCATTTTAGCATTTAATTCAATTCCCAATCTCATTCGGGCATGAAATATCAAATAAGCACATTACATATGTGAAAACATGAATAATTTTTTTTACCCCGACCGGGACTCGAACCTAGGACTTATGATTACTAAGTCAAGGCGCTACCACTACACCACAGAAGGTTAAAAGGAACCCAACCTTATAGCTTATATCTGCTATACTTGGGAATGAACGCATTCTAACTGAATGCCACTATGTTCATTTTACAGATTCCCCAACCTCATTCGTGGCTTCATTTTAGCATTTAATTCAATTCCCAATCTCATTCGGGCATGAAATATCAAATAAGCACATTACATATGTGAAAACATGAATAATTTTTTTTACCCCGACCGGGACTCGAACCTAGGACTTATGATTACTAAGTCAAGGCGCTACCACTACACCACAGAAGGTTAAAAGGAACCCAACCTTATAGCTTATATCTGCTATACTTGGGAATGAACGCATTCTAACTGAATGCCACTATGTTCATTTTACAGATTCCCCAACCTCACTCGTGGCTTCATTTTAGCATTTAATTCAATTCCCAATCTCATTCGGGCATGAAATATCAAATAAGCACATTACATATGTGAAAACATGAATAATTTCTTTTACCCCGACCGGGACTCGAACCTAGGACTTATGATTACTAAGTCAAGGCGCTACCACTACACCACAGAAGGTTAAAAGGAACCCAACCTTATAGCTTATATCTGCTATACTTGGGAATGAACGCATTCTAACTGAATGCCACTATGTTCATTTTACAGATTCCCCAACCTCACTCGTGGCTTCATTTTAGCATTTAATTCAATTCCCAATCTCATTCGGGCATGAAATATCAAATAAGCACATTACATATGTGAAAACATGAATAATTTTTTTTACCCCGACCGGGACTCGAACCTAGGACTTATGATTACTAAGTCAAGGCGCTACCACTACACCACAGAAGGTTAAAAGGAACCCAACCTTATAGCTTATATCTGCTATACTTGGGAATGAACGCATTCTAACTGAATGCCACTATGTTCATTTTACAGATTCCCCAACCTCACTCGTGGCTTCATTTTAGCATTTAATTCAATTCCCAATCTCATTCGGGCATGAAATATCAAATAAGCACATTACATATGTGAAAACATGAATAATTTTTTTTACCCCGACCGGGACTCGAACCTAGGACTTATGATTACTAAGTCAAGGCGCTACCACTACACCACAGAAGGTTAAAAGGAACCCAACCTTATAGCTTATATCTGCTATACTTGGGAATGAACGCATTCTAACTGAATGCCACTATGTTCATTTTACAGATTCCCCAACCTCACTCGTGGCTTCATTTTAGCATTTAATTCAATTCCCAATCTATAAGGTTGGGTTCCTTTTAACCTTCTGTGGTGTAGTGGTAGCGCCTTGACTTAGTAATCATAAGTCCTAGGTTCGAGTCCCGGTCGGGGTAAAAAAAAATTATTCATGTTTTCACATATGTAATGTGCTTATTTGATATTTCATGCCCGAATGAGATTGGGAATTGAATTAAATGCTAAAATGAAGCCACGAGTGAGGTTGGGGAATCTGTAAAATGAACATAGTGGCATTCAGTTAGAATGCGTTCATTCCCAAGTATAGCAGATATAAGCTATAAGGTTGGGTTCCTTTTAACCTTCTGTGGTGTAGTGGTAGCGCCTTGACTTAGTAATCATAAGTCCTAGGTTCGAGTCCCGGTCGGGGTAAAAAAAAAAATTATTCATGTTTTCACATATGTAATGTGCTTATTTGATATTTCATGCCCGAATGAGATTGGGAATTGAATTAAATGCTAAAATGAAGCCACGAGTGAGGTTGGGGAATCTGTAAAATGAACATAGTGGCATTCAGTTAGAATGCGTTCATTCCCAAGTATAGCAGATATAAGCTATAAGGTTGGGTTCCTTTTAACCTTCTGTGGTGTAGTGGTAGCGCCTTGACTTAGTAATCATAAGTCCTAGGTTCGAGTCCCGGTCGGGGTAAAAAAAATTATTCATGTTTTCACATATGTAATGTGCTTATTTGATATTTCATGCCCGAATGAGATTGGGAATTGAATTAAATGCTAAAATGAAGCCACGAGTGAGGTTGGGGAATCTGTAAAATGAACATAGTGGCATTCAGTTAGAATGCGTTCATTCCCAAGTATAGCAGATATAAGCTATAAGGTTGGGTTCCTTTTAACCTTCTGTGGTGTAGTGGTAGCGCCTTGACTTAGTAATCATAAGTCCTAGGTTCGAGTCCCGGTCGGGGTAAAAAAAATTATTCATGTTTTCACATATGTAATGTGCTTATTTGATATTTCATGCCCGAATGAGATTGGGAATTGAATTAAATGCTAAAATGAAGCCACGAGTGAGGTTGGGGAATCTGTAAAATGAACATAGTGGCATTCAGTTAGAATGCGTTCATTCCCAAGTATAGCAGATATAAGCTATAAGGTTGGGTTCCTTTTAACCTTCTGTGGTGTAGTGGTAGCGCCTTGACTTAGTAATCATAAGTCCTAGGTTCGAGTCCCGGTCGGGGTAAAAAAAATTATTCATGTTTTCACATATGTAATGTGCTTATTTGATATATATATATATATATATATATATATATATATATATATATATATATATATATATATATATATATATATATATATATATATATATATATATATATATATATATATATATATATATATATATATATATATATATATATATATATATATATATATATATATATATATATATATA
>JAXCGZ010005736.1:155000-163621 GCA_037179515.1 Halocaridina rubra | reverse complement strand
ACATTAAGACGAAAGGAAAACAAGGCTATGGCAGAGATGAGGTAATGATATACAATTGAAAAGGACAAACTGAAAAAATAGTCAAAGTACTGAGGACGTAGAGATATGGAGGATTAGGCACTGAGATGACGATAGATCCGCTTTTTGAAGGAAGATAGGTTATAAGAGTTTGGAAAGACAGAAGAAAGAAGACAGTTCCAGAATCTGGAGGTAGATGGGAAGAAGCAGTCGCGGCACCGACCAATCCGCAAGATGCAACTGTCCACACCGTACCTGTGAGACGAGGCCGCTTGGCGAGTGATACATGGCCTCGGCAGTGGGGAAGGGATGCAACTCGCCAACTTATTAGAGCAGGGATGGAAGTAATAGCGATAGAAAAGAGAAAGGGATAATACCTTATGGCGAAGAGAAAGAGAATCCAGATCAGAAGTAAGAGAAGGATCATTAATGAGTCTGACTGCCTTAGATTCAATCCTATGAAGGAGATAAGTATAAGAAGGACCCCAGATGTGTGAGCTGTATTCTAAACAGGAACAGATAAGGCCTTTATAGATTGTAAGTAACTGTAAAGAGCAAAAGTAATGACGAAAAGGAAAAAAAATTTTTTTTTTATAGAATTAAGAGGGTAAATTTCATTAGTTTTGAAGACAATAGGGATATCAGGAGGAGAAGAAGATAAAGAGATAGGCAAAACTGTGTCTTGGAGGCACTAAATTAAAATAAAGTTTGGGTGCCCAACTCAGATACCCTCTGCATGACAGAGTTGAGAGTAGAAGCAATAGTGATGCGAGACTGATTACGAATAGCAGATGAAGGTTGTGAAGAAAAGGCAGAGGAAAAGTGAAGGGTAGAATCGTCAGCAAAGCCGTGAAAAAGAGAGATAGATGAGGAATGTAGAAGATCATTGAAGAAGAGAGGGAACAGAGCAGGTGCAAGAACAGAGCCCTGTGGAACACCACTGGTAACAGGAAATGGCTAGATGTTGCTCAGCCAACAACTACAGATATAGAACGGTCAGAAAGAACACTGGAAATCAGAGAAGAGAGTGAAGGGGTAAAGCCATAGGCAGGGAGTTTGTCCAACAGAGCCTTGTGCCAGACTAGGTCAAAGGCCTTAGAGGTATCAAGGGCGACAACAAAGGATTCCCCATAGTTCCCCATAGAAGATGACCATACATGAGTGGAATAGGACAGGAGGTCACCAGTGGATCTTGCCTTGTTGAAGCTGAACTGGTGATCGGAGATAGATGAATAAGATTCAAGGCGTTTCAAGAAGTGAACACTGAGCAAAGATTCAAAAACTTTAGCGATAGAAGAGGTTAGGGCAATAGGTTGGTAGTTTGAAGGAATAGAGCGGTCACCCTATTTAGGAGCAGATTGCACTTGAGCATGCTTCCAAGAAGAAGTATAGATACTAGTTGACAGAATGAGGCAAAAATGACTGCAAAGCACGGGAGCTAGTTCATCTGCAAAATCCTTAAGGAACCTTGCAGTGATACCATCGTGACCAAATAACTTGTTCATCTTTAGCAAGCAAAGAACCTTAAGAATGGCACGGGAGCTAGTTCATCTGTAAAATCCTTAAGGAACCTTGCAGGGATACCTTTGTGACCAAATAACTTGTTCGTCTTTAGCAAGCAAAGAACCTTAAGAACCATATGTGAAGAAAGGATAAGGGAGGGCATAGGGTTAGAGAGGAATAAATTTTGAGGGATTGGGGTGCTGGCATCGATGATTGAAGAGTTGGCAGAAATATGAGAACCAGATAGAGTGGTTTTGTCCGTGGGAGAGCAAGCTTTACAACCATCAGAATGGATGAGAGGGGGAGAGCTTGAGTTACAGAAGTTTTTGGAGAGGTTTTGGCTAAGGACCAGAAACCTTTGTCAGTGGGAGAGGAGTAAAAGTCATCAACTTTCCCTCTTATAAAGGAAGCCTTAGACCTTCAAATTTTAGCAGTACAGTGATTCCTAGCCACAATAAATGCAGAGCGAGTTAAATCAGAAGGAGAGGCTTAGTACAACTGGTGTGCCCGATTCCTGGTCTGAATAGCCATGAAGCAGGCATGGTCAAATCAAGATTTAGGGCGAGAGAAAGTTTTCATAGAGGAGGGGTTGTATGCCTCCATTACCGAGGTTATGATCTCGGCAATTTTTAGAGCTACCTGATCAGGGTTGCAGGATCGAAACTAGTAGTCATCCCACAGGATGTCAATGAGTAAGTTATGCAAATCTTCATGTTGGGTACTCTCAAAGTGCCAAAGGTGGCGCTGAGTAGGAGAGATTGGTGGAAGGGGAACAAAAATGGAAGAGATTTAGATCACAGAACGGTCAGATTTAACAAAAGGGGAAAGCACAGAAAAAGAGTAGTTTGAAATGTTAGAAGTAAGAAATAGGTCAAGGGTGTTGGTTAATTGTTCGTGTCGACTGGGGACACGAATAGGAGATTCAAGGTCCAAGAATCTTGCAATAGCAGTGTTTGTATTGCAGTAGTCACAGACCCCACCTTTGGAACGAAAACGAGAATACAGGTTATAGTGAGAGATTTGAAATGGGTCAATGTAAGCATGGCTAGATAGCTAGATCTCAGAGAGAAGGAGGAGGTTTGAGAGGGAAGTACCCGAGTGCTGTTCCACAGACGAAAGATTAGAGTTCAAACCACGAATGTTAGAATAGTGAAGAGTGAAAGAAGCAGAGCTATCAGGAGGTGCAAGATTAATGGTAGAACCATAACCAACACCAGGCGTGTCTACTCTCATGCCAGTAGTGGAGTCAACAAGATCCCTGGAGATTCTTAGCACCCCTCTATGCTGGGTACTGGGGACCATAAGCTGTGGACCTTCCATAAATATAGCAACTACGAGGAAAAAAGAGGGTAAACAGAAACAGTTATGGGGAGTGTTTTGACTCGTCAAATGTAATGGGATAGCAAGAGATATGTACTGAATACGCCAAAATATTCGGTGTAGATGTAGGCATAAGGAAAGAACCGTCCTGAAGGAAGACTCAACCTGGAGCTGTCTGGACCAGTCTTAGTTGAATCTCTAATACCTTCAGTCATAACATTTCAACGGGCGGCTGGTGCCATGGCCAACAATGTCAGCATTTTAAGGGAAATTCTCTCATATATGTAAATTCTATTTACACGAAAACTGCATATTTAAAAACTGTGAAAAGGAACTACATTTTTTTTCATGGTTTGCTAGTATTTTATTTGATCAGGCAATACTGATATCTTAAACGATGTAGATCTTAAGAATGTCCACAGACACATTGGTGAACATAGCAAAATACTCAACAAGACTCTATTATTGTCCTTAAGAATCATTACTGGAGTTTCGGTGAATACATTTTTTTTAGTGTATATTCGTTATAAATATTGAATTGTTCTTAAGAATTTGGATTTTTAACTCAGTGAATATAATCATATTAACACCAGGGTAATATATATATATATATATATATATATATATATATATATATATATATATATATATATATATATATATAATATATATATATATATATATATATACACACCCACACAAGCACACACAGGAATTTCTAGTTACTCGCATAAAAACTGGGTCAGATAGCATTGTTATAACTATTGTATATAACCCACCATGGAACCAACATAGGCTAGAAGTTTATGAGGAAAGTCATATAGGTACTATTGAAGTCATAAACTCAGTTGTTAACATTGCACGGGAGAGAAAATGTAGGATTTTGATTATGGGAGATATTAATCATAAAGAGATAGATTGGATAAATCTTGACCCACACAGTGGTGAGGACTCATTCGGGTCAAAATTCCTAGATTGCGCAAAAGGGAATTTTCTACACCAACATGTAATGGAACCAACGAGGGCCAGGGGTGGGGATGAGCCATCACTACTTGATCTAGTATTCACAGATAATGTGTTGGATATTGAAAAAATTGAAAATGAACCACCAATTGGAAAAATTGACCAATATGTGTTGTTGATGGAGTATATCACTGAAGATGTTCTGCGTGAGAGCAAAGGCATAGAGGACACGAGGAACAACTTTCCGAAAGGAGATTATATCAAAATGAATGAGGTTTTTGCAGTTATTATCTGAAGGACCTTATATAACAACAAATCTGTACAAGAAATGTACGACATCTTTTGTGAGGAATATGGGAAGATAGTAGATTGCTGCATACCTGTCACCAAAGTAGGTGTAATTCATGCCAGAGAGAAATGGTTCAATAATGAGTGTAAAAGAGCTATGGAGTGGAGAGACAAATGCTGGAAAAGGTATTGAAGGAGAAACAATGTAAATGCCTGGCATAATTATAAAAGAGCAAGATATTATTACCTAAGTAAAAGAAGAGAGGAAGAGAGAGACTAAGAAAGGGATATCACCAGGAATGCTAAAGAAAATCCTAAACTTTTCCACAGCTTTAACAGAGGAAAACTGAAGATAAAAGAACAGATTTTAAAGCTTAAGAAAGCGGATGGAAGCATCACTGAGATGGATGAAGAAATCTGCAAAGAATTGAATAAGGAGTTTCATCTGTATTTATAGTAGAAAATACCCCACCCCCTCAGATTGCAGAGATAGAAGCTCATGGGCCGGTATTAGAGAACAAAAGCACTGATGGAGTTAGATGTCCCAAAATCTACAGGTCCTGATGATATATCCCCTTTTGTACTTAAGAAAATTGCTAATTCAAAATCAGCTCGACTAAGTACACATTTAAAATGTCGATGGAGTCAGGGAAGATTCTAAGATGCTGGAAACAAGCAAACATGATACCTATCTTCAAAACAGGAAGGAGGGATACGGCTCTAAACTATAGACCTGTTTCCTTGACCAGAATAGTTTGCAAAGTTATGCAGAAACTATAAAAGAAACATATCTCTCTTCACTTGGAATCCTTCAACTTTTTGTCAGTGAGACGACATGGCCTCAGAAAAGATAAATCAGCAGTAACTAAGTTATTAGAATTTTATGATGAGGTAAGCCGAATCTTACAGGAAAGAGAGGGCAAGGCAGATTGCATACCCCTAGACTTCCAGAAATCATTTGACACTGTCCCAAACGGGAGACTTATGAAGAAGCTGCAAGCAATGGCGAGACTAGATGGAAATGTCTTGAAATGGATAAAAACATACTTAGAAGGAAGGGAACAGAGGGTTAGAGTAAGACACTCAGTGTCAGAATGGAGAAAAGTTAGTAGCGTAGTTCCACAGGGTTCAGTTTTAGGACCACTTAAGTTCCTTGTATATGTAAATGACCTACCAGAGTCGGTAAATTCATTCATGAATATGTTTGCAGATGATGCAAAGATCGTGAAGAAAGGAAGAAATGAAAACAATGATAGAGAACTTCAGAAAGACCTAAGTAGTCTGCATGAGTGGTCAGCAAAATAGCTAATGAAATCGAATACTTCTAATGTGAGGTAATGAGAATGAGTACAAGTTCAAGAAGCCCCTACTTGGCTACTCAATGGCAGGAGTAGAACTCAAGAGACAGAGAATGAGAGATATCTAGGAGTAATCATACTGGTCGGTTTGTCTCCATAAATGCATATAAATGGCATAGTAAGGGCAGCATATGCTTTCTTAGCAAATGTAAGGGTAGCCTTCAGGCACATGAACAAGGAAATGTTCAGAAATATTTATGTAACCTATGTGAGGCCAAAACTTTAATATGCAGCCCCCTTTTGGAATCTGCACTTGAAAATGCATGTAGTTGAGCTTGAAAAAGTTCAAAAACATGCCACAAAACTGGTGCCAGAAATACGTTATTTCATTTATGATGAGAGGCTGAGGGAATTAGACTTACCATCTCTCAAAGCTAGGAGATTAAGGGGGGATATGGCGACGATTTTTAAATTCCATCATGGTTATGATAGAGTGGATAGGGATCGATGTTTTGATATGACCGGCATTAGAACTAGAGGTCATAGTGTGAAGCTTCGTAAGAAAAGTTTGCAGGATGTAAGGAAGTACTTTTTTTAATGAAAGAGTAGTTAATGATTGGAATTCGCTAAGCGAGGAGGTAGTTAATGCTAACTCAATCCATAGTTTTAAGGACAAGTATATTAAGCATCACTAAGTACAAAATGGAACCGACCAGGAGACGGGAAGTTGTGAGCTAGGGGCTCTTTCCCGTGAGCGCAATTAGGTAATTACCATTAGGAAATTACACACACACACACACACACACGCACACTCTCTCTCTCTCTCTCTCTCTCTCTCTCTCTCTCTCTCTCTCTCTCTCTCTCTCTCTCTCTCTCTCTCTCATCACATACACACACACACACACACTCTTTCTTTTTTTTTTCCTCTTTCTCGTCTTCTTTCTATATTCTGTGAGAGGGAGAACATAGAAATGACGCCATCTCTGTCCCAAACCTCTCCCATCCATGGGTCGGTAGGAGGGGTAGCCATCAGGAGACTCAAACAGAAAATCAAGAATATAGAGGAAATGGTTATAAGCCTTGATGATAAAATTCAGAATATGGATGGAGAAATGAAAGAGAATGAAACACTCAGAGAGCAAATAAGATCTTTGGAGGAAGCAAATAAAGCACAAGGGCAGGAGAGAAAGGAACTAGAAAAAAGAATAAAAAAGCTGGAAGGGGAAAAGAGTCAACTAGAATCTAGACTTTCTAAACAAGAAGATAAAAACAAACAGCTAAATGACAACCTAAAGGAATTAGATGTTAGTTCACTGCTCTCTTCTGAGAGAGACGAGATTGCTGCTTGGAATGTCCAGATTAAGGAAAACATTGAACAGTTCAGAAAAGAGTTCCAGGAGCTGAATATGGAAAATGATGCCATGAAAACTTCCTTTGCTGATGCACTAAAGGGGAATGTGGCAGTAAAAGAGGCTGTAAAGGTGGTGGCACTGGAAAACATACAAACAGTTGACTATAAAGAGACAGTAATCGAAAAAATGAAAGACGTTGTGATGGAAAGGGCAAACCCACTCATCAGACAGGCACTTGATAAGGAGAAGACAGTGGTAATCTCAGGCATAAGCGAGTCCCAGGAGCCAACATGGCAGGGGAGACTTGAAGAAAATAAAGCTAGGATTGTAGACCTGATAAGAAAGCTTGGAGTAGTATGTGGTCCTGAGGATATTGTAAACATACACCAACTAGGTAAATATTCGAGGGAAGGAAAGCCGAGACCAACAAAAGTAACCTTTGAGAGAGGGGAAACATGTAGGGAAATATTGTTGAGAAAAAAAAGTCTAAAAGACCTTCAAGAATTCAAAGAAGTGTTCATTAGACAATACAGAACACAGGAAGAGATGGGAAAGATCAAAAACTTGTTGCAAGAGGCAAGAAGGTTAAATGATGAAAGAAATGAAGAAGAGAAGAAAAATTTTCATTACAGAGTTCTTCCAGACAAAGGGGAGATAAAGAAGATAATGACAGAAGATCAGGGGATGGGGCCTCATTAAGATTGTTATACACAAATGCTGATGGATTAGCTGGTAAGGCAGTAGAATTAAAAGATAGGATTCACAACAGTAAGGCAGATATAGTAGCAATTACAGAGACTAAGTTGAGTGAAGACATAAACAGTGTCACAGTTTTTCCTAAGGGTTTCAGAATACTAAGGGTTGAAAGATCTGAGAGGACTGGTGGAGGGATAGCACTGCTCATAAGTGAAAGGATTCAAGTTGAAGAAATAAACTTGGCTATAGAAAGTGGGTTCAAGGAATTTCTTGTTGCTCGCATAAATACTGGGTCAGAGAGCATTATAATAACTGTTGCATACAACCCACCAAGGAACCAAAATAGGCTTGAAGTTTATGAGGAAAGTCATATAGGTACTATTGAAGTCATAAACTCAGTTGTTAACATGGCACGGGAAAAAAAATGTAGGATTTTGATTATGGGAGACTTTAATCGTAAAGAGATAGATTGGATAAATCTTGACCCACACAGTGGTGAGGACTCATTCGGGGCAAGATTCCTAGATTGCGTACAAGGGAATTTCCTACACCAACATGTAATGGAACCAACAAGGGCCAGGGGTGGGGATGAGCCATCACTACTTGATCTAGTGTTCACAGATAATGTGTTGGATATTGAAAAAATTGAGTATGAACCACCAATTGGAAAGAGTGACCACTGTGTGTTGTTGATGGAGTATATCATTGAAGATATTCTTCCTGAGAGTAGAGGCACTGAGGACATGAGGAGGAACTATCCGAAAGGAGATTACATCAAAATGAATGAGCTTTTTGCAGTTATTGACTGGAGAACCTTATTTTACAACAAATCTGTACAAGAAATGTATGACATCTTTTGTGAGAAATATGGGAAGATAGTAGATTGCTGCATACCTGTCACCAAAGTAGGTGTAATTCATGCCAGAGAGAAATGGTTCGATAATGGGTGTAAAAGAGCTAAGGAGTGGAGAGACAAATGCTGGAAAAGGTATAGGAGGAGAAAAAACATAAATGCCTGGCAAACCTACAAAAGAGCAAGAAATGACTACCTAAGCAAAAGGAGAGAGGCAGAGAGAGACTATGAGAGGGACATCACCAGGAAGGCTAAAGAAAATCCAAAGCTTTTCCACAGCTTTATCAGAGGAAAACTGAAGGTAAAAGAACAGGTTTTAAGGCTAAAGAG
>JAXCGZ010005736.1:147500-150000 GCA_037179515.1 Halocaridina rubra | reverse complement strand
ACAATCACACTCATACACATACACACACACACACGCGCGAGTGCGTGCACATAAGCACACACACACACACATACACACACTGAAAGCATGACTCCCACAGCTGGGACTCGAATATGAGAACATGCAACCAAGATGTGTAAAGTATTCAGAGATTGGGGACGCCTGCTGGGGGGACATTTCACTGGCGAGTGTAATGCTAAGAGAGAGAGAGAGAGAGAGAGAGAGAGAGAGAGAGAGAGAGAGAGAGAGAGAGAGAGAGAGAGAGAGAGAGAGAGAGAGAGAGAGAGAGAGAGACAAAAATTATTTGATAAAGTTATTGGTAAGAATTCGATATGTATATGTGTGTCCGTGTGTATAGACACACACGCAGGCACGCACACACATGACAGTTGTGGCTGTATATAAGAATATTACCCATCCAGCAACACTCATATTAAAATATGAACATATTTTTTCACTTACCATTATTATAGATATTTTGAGATTAATTCTCGTTGAAAGCAATCCCTCTCTCATGCTTATCTCTTTAAAATGAGAATAATTGATCTTCGTCAGCTGCAAATTAAGAAAATAAATTAATTAAAAAAAGATATAATTGCTTCTCAGATTCGGAAATTGTAAGGTTTCTAATTAACTTATTTATTCATTTATGATACTGAACCACTTTAACACAGAACCGAGTCAGATGCGTTTATGAACTCCATAAGGGATCCTAGCCATACACAGAACCGCGTCAGATTCGTTTATGAAATCCATAAGGGATCCTAGACATACACAGAACCGTGTCAGATGCGTTTATGAAATCCACAAGGGATCCTAGCCATACACAGAACAGCGTCAGATTCGTTTATGAAATCCATAAGGGATCCTAGCCATACACAGAACCGAGTCAGATTCGTTTATGAAATCCATAAAGGATCCTAGCCATACACAGAACCGCGTCAGATGCGTTTATGGACTCCAATTGTGTGTCTGTCTAATTAAAAATATGGTATCCTAGGTTTACACTGTTTAAAAAATCGGGCCTAAGTTATGTATCTTAATTTCACAAAATATATGAAATAGTATCCATTGTTAGATTCTCTACACAGTACAACATCATCAATCTGTATAATATTTTTTGTATATATGGGCAGCCTGCATGTACTCGTGTGTGTGTGTGTGTGTGTGTGTGTGTGTGTGTGTGTATGTGTGTGTGTGTGTGTGTGTGTGTGTGTGTGTGTGTGTGTGTGTGTGCATATGCATGCACGAATGCATGCATGAATGTATGCAAAGTACCCTAATAATATCTATTATGATTTCTCACCTATAATTATTTCAATTATCCTAATAGTGTTTATTATTTTTCGCGACCACCGGAGCCGTGAACAAGCGGTACTCAAGACACACTAAAGTCCTCACTGGAGCGTTGGAAAAAACTCTTGCTGTTACCGGGACTTCCTCAAGGCGTGTCACTTTCTCCTATAACTGAAAAAAAAAATCTCAGTTACGCTGCGTTGTTATTGCGTAACAGTGTTATGTAACCATTCATTATCTGATGACATATATATAGATATATATATATATATATATATATATATATATATATATATATATATATATATATATATATATATATATATATATATATATATATATATATATATATATATATATATATATATATATGTATATATATATATATATATATATATATATATATATATATATATATATATATATATATATATATATATATGTTGTGTGTATGTGTGCGTGTGTGTATGTGTGTGTGAGTGTGTAATTACCTAATTATGCTCACGGGCAAGAGCCCAAAGCTCGTATCTTCCCGTCTCCTGATCGGTTCCATTTTTGTACTTAGTGATACTTATCATACTTGTCCTTAAAACTATGGATTGAGGAACCGATCAGGAGACGGGAAGATACGAGCTTTGGGCTCTTTCCCGTAAACACAATTAGGTAATCACACACACACACACACACACACACACACACACACACACACACACACACACACACACATATCCCCACATGTGCTTAAAAAATGCGCAAACTTAATATCAGTAGCACTAAGTATCATATTTAAAAAGTCACTGGAGTCAGGGGAGATTCCAAGATGCTGGAAACAAGCAAATGTGATACCTATCTTCAAAAAGGGAAGGAGGGATACGGCTCTGAACTATAGACCAGTTTCCTTGACCAGCATAGTTTGCAAAGTTATGGAGAAACTACTAAGAAAACATATCTCTCTTCACTTGGAATCCTTCAACTTTTTGTCATTGAGGCAACATGGCTTCAGAGAAGGTAGATCAACAGTAACAAACTTATTAGAATTCTATGATGAGGTAAGCCGAATCTTACAGGAAAGAGAGAGCTGGGCAGATTGCATATTCCTAGACTTCCAGAAAGCGTTTGACACTGTTCCACATGGGAGACTTATTAGGAAGCTGCAAGCAATAGCTAGAATATGTGGAAATGCTTTGGAATGGATAAAAACTTA
>JAXCGZ010005736.1:140000-142500 GCA_037179515.1 Halocaridina rubra | reverse complement strand
TACGTCACGGACTCTCTTTTCAACTAAGGGCTAGGACGGCTGCCTTATTGGTAGGGACTTCTTTTGGCAGATGTAATCGTTACCCTGAGTGCATGCCCTTGCTAACCTCAGACCTTGGCGGGGCACGAACCCTAACCTGACGCCTCAGAGTCGCGGACGCTACCGCTTGAGCCACGGTGATTACTCTCTCTCTCTCTCTCTCTCTCTCTCTATATATATATATATATATATATATATATATATATATATATATATATATATATATATATATATATACACACACACACACAAATCCTCCTGTGGTAGAGAACTTCAGGAGGATCTAAATAATCTGCATGAGTGGTCAGAAAAGTGGCTAATGAAATTTAATACTTCAAAATGTAAGGTAATGAGAATGGGTACAAGTGCAAGAAGGCCCAAGCTTGACTACTCGGTGGCTGGAGTACAACTTCAAGAGACAGAAAATGAGAGAGATCTAGGAGTAAACATACTGGCAGATTTGTCTCCAGAAATACATATAAATGGCATAGTAAGGGCAGCATATGCATTCTTATCAAATGTAAGGGTAGCCTTCAGGCACATGGACAAGGAAATGTTCAGAAATATTTATGTAACCTATGTGAGGCCAAAACTCGAATATGCAGCCCCCTTTTGGAATCCACACTTGAAAAAGCACATAGCTAAGCTTGAAAAAGTTCAAAGACATGCCACGAAACTGGTGCCAGAAATACGCAATCTCAGTTATGATGAGAGGTTGAGGGAATTAGACTTACCATCACTCGAAGCTAGAAGAGTAAGGGGGGATATGGTGACAGTCTTTAAATTCCTTCATGGTTATGATAGAGTGGATAGGAATCGATATTTTGATATGGCTGGCTCTAGAACTAGAGGTCATAGTTTGAAGCTTCGTAAGAAAAGTTCTTTGCAGGATGTAAGGAAATACTTTTTCAGTGTAAGAGTAGTTGATAATTGGAATTCGCTAAGCGAGGAGGTAGTTAATGCTATCTCAATCCATAGTTTTAAGGACAGGTATGATAAGTATCACTAAGTATAAAATGGAACCGATCAGGAGACGGGAAGATACGAGCTTTGGGCTCTTTCCCGTAAACACAATTAGGTAATCACAATTAGGTAATCACACACACATGGAAATTTATCCCTGGTGTTACAGAAGCAAAATTACTACACACACATGTATTCCTTCCTTGTTGTAAGAAGCGACTTTGAGAAATACAATTAATAAATACGGGTGTACATATATATATATATATATATATATATATATATATATATATATATATATATATATATATATATATGAGAGAGAGAGAGAGAGAGAGAGAGAGAGAGAGAGAGAGAGAGAGAGAGAGAGAGAGAGAGAGACTTGAACCTAGGACTTATAATTATTAAGTCAAGGAGCTACCAACTACACATCACAGAAGGTTAAAAGGAATCAAACCTTATAGCTTAATTCTGCTATACTTAGGAATGAACGCATTCTATCTGAATTCCACTATGTTCATATTACAGATTCCCCAACCTCACTAGTGGCTTCATTTTCGCATTTAATTCTATTTCCAATCTCATTCGGGCTATACACTAATCAGATAAGCACATTACATATGTGAAAACATGAATCATTTTTTTCCCGACCGGGACTTGAACCTAGGACTTATAATTACTAAGTCAAGGCGCTACAAACTACACACCACAGAAGGTTAAAAGGAATCCAACCTTACAGCTTATATCTGCTATACTTAGGAATGAACGCATTCTAACTGAATGTCACTATGTTCATATTACAGATTCCCCAACCTCACTAGTGGCTTCATTTTCGCATTTAATTCAATTCCCAATCTCATTCGGGCTATACACTAATCAAATAAGTACATTACATATGTGAAAACATGAATCATTTTTTGCCCCAACCGGGACTTGAACTTAGGACTTATAATTACTAAGTCAAGGCGCTACCAACTACACACCACAGAAGGTTAAAAGGAATCCAACTTTACAGCTTATATCTGCTATACTTAGGAATGAACGCATTCTAATTGAATGCCACTATGTTCATATTACAGATTCCCCAACCTCACTAGTGGCTTCATTTTCGCATTTAATTCAATTCCCAATCTCATTCGGGCTATACACTAATCAAATAAGTACATTACATATGTGAAAACATGAATCATTTTTTGCCCCAACCGGGACTTGAACTTAGGACTTATAATTACTAAGTCAAGGCGCTACCAACTACACATCACAGAAGGTTAAAAGGAATCCAACCTTACAGCTTATATCTGCTATACTTAGGAATGAACGCATTCTATCTGAATGCCACTATGTTCATAATACAGATTCCCCAACCTCACTAGTGGTTTCATTTTCGCATTTAATTCAATTCCCAATCTCATTCGGGCTATACACTAATCAAATAAGCACATTACATATGTGAAAACATGAATCATTGTTTACCCCGACAGGGACTTGAACCTAGGAC